>UELV01181321.1:0-29769 GCA_900490015.1 Megastigmus stigmatizans
CACACACACACACACACACATACACAGACACATCGAGCACTGGTTGCCACACGGAGGCGAGCTGTTCCGTTTCTTCTGTCGCGCGGAGAGCCGCAGCCGCCGTTGCCGCACGAGCTCGTACATCAAAGTCGAGCAGCTTTGTTTTCACAGAGGCTCGCACGCAGCTTCTCTCTCTCACTCTCTCTCTCTCTCACTGCTCGTCGTTGGCGGAGCATTTTCTCGGAGAGAGAAGCGAGCATTTGAGTTCCGATAAAGCTGCGCCCACCTATATCGTTTTCTTTTTACCCCTTACATACATATATACCGTATAGCTTTCTCGCTCTCTCTCTCTTACTCTCGGCTGCTATCTGTGTGTGACTACGCGCCGCCTCGAATTTGCCGTGGAGCTACAGATATGGCCGCTTTCAGGGAATATAGGATGCGTCGGTGGAATATGTATATATATCTCTATCTCTCTCTCTCTCTTTTAGCAAGAGCGTTCGTATGTACGTGCCGCGGTGTAAATAATCGGGTTAGTCGTGTGCGATACCGCGTCTGAGAGGGGAGGGAGAGAAAAAAATCACGCCACGCCGGGAGAGCGAAGGATTCGAGGAAAAGGGGTGTGCGTGGACTGCGCGCGCATTTACCTTTTGATATTACATTGTTGATTTAGTAACGCTTTTTTTTTCTCTCGGGCCGCGGGTATAACGTTTAATCTGAGAAGATGCGAGCGCGACGCGTTTTCTCGCTCGAACTTCTTACATCGTACCGTGAATTCGAAAAGTTAATTTGAACCAGCTGTTCAGCTAGCGACTTAGAAGCATACGATTAGAAGAAACGTTACCATAAAAATTTTAAAACAATATTCCCAGTATTTACTGTTTGAAACGTTTATTGATTATCTATAGTAAAATATAAAAGTAAGAACTCCGAAAGTCAGCAGATGTGTATAGTTGAGATTATTATCGGCATTGGTGTCTAACATTCGAGAGGGGTTGATAAAGGGGCAAACAAAAATGGGGTGAAACGAAGGAAAAGGAGCACTTCGACTCTGCAGATACTAGACGATCGTTTTTCTAACTTTCCGCTTTATCTCCCAATTTCTTTCTCCTGCACTCAATCTCTCTTTCTATATCCATTGCATCCGCACTCTTTCGACCCCTCGTGTTCCCTTCATATTACCTTCTTCCTTCTCCTTATAATACTTGTTCTCTCCTCTCTCAGCGTTCGCTCACCATCACGAGGCTAAACACGTGAGATAGTCTGGGGTTTCTATTCCTCGAACACGCGCGGCATCGTTTCCAGAACAAAGTACAGATAAGAAGATGAAAAAAAGTGCGTACGATGCCAGTGTGCATTATAGTAAGGGGAGATCTTCCCTCTCTTGTATATTCTGGTAGTTCTTATCACAGTAGGAAAGTCCAGTTGGAAAAAAGACTATACGCGCGCGGTCAGTCATTTTCAGGTATTTTACGACTATAAATGATCCGAGGAGAAGTTAGAGAGATCAAGGAGAAAGAAAGTGGTGGCTCAGCTTAATGAAAGCGCGTTAGTTTCGAGGCGGAGTAAGGAGATGAGGAAGGTGAGGTTTATCCCGTACAAATAAATGGGAAATTTATCGCTACAAGACTGACACTTCAATTTTTTTTCTCGAGATAATAGTTTTCGGGTCTTTATTACGTCGCAACACTTACTCACTCGCTAGTTTGATAAGAGGACTAAATAATATTTATAACTTAATTATCTCTTAGTTATTTTATCTAAAATAAGTGAATTATAATTTTTAAATAGGAGTGATTGAATATGCGATGACTAGTTATGCATTAATAATAGCACAGCAATCATGAAATATAAATTATTATAGATATAATTATTATAAATTCACACAGTGAAAAAGAAAACTTAATTATCGATGCATTATATTTTCTGATAATTCGTTAAATCCTCCGCTCATTGTTTATACACATTTATCCCCGAGAAATAAAGCCATTATTTAGTTACATTCACGCTGTCCGCGTATATTATTTCCCATTTACCATTCGAGTGCCACGCTAATCGCCGCGGATAGAGTCGTGAAATTATTTTAAGAGAGAGAGAGAGAGTGAGAGAAACGCAACGAACTGCAGAGATCTTCCGAAGTCGCGGCCAACGAAAATACACAAAAGCCATATAGTTAATCCTTTGGAAGTCTTAATAAATACGAAAATATTCGGCAAAATTTTCTTAATTTATCTGACCGCGAGTCTGGGGCGAATCTTGTTTAAGACGCTGTACTATTGAGACCTGAGAAGTTCAATGATCCCTGGTACGGCAGCAGGGCCCCCATTCATTCGTCCATTGAAATGCATTCGAGCCTATATACTTTGTATATTTCGTGGTTGCAGCGGACCCCAAAATTGCTTTGGATTCGGAAGATGGCACTTGTGGTTATGCAAAGTATGGCAAAGTAGTCACGCGAGGGGCCGCCACGACTCTGCTGGAATGTATCTGCCATTGCTCGCACCTCGTATATTTACATCTCGGGCGCTCTACCCGCAGGTGTAAGCAAAAAACTTCGTATATCGGATAACGATTTTTCATTTTTGCTTTTCGTCCCACGAGCTTTTTATTCAATTTTTCTCGGGGTAATCGCAAAATGTCCGTATTTTTTACAAACAGTTATTTTCTATTTTGCACTGCAAAAGTAAGCGAATGTTGATACAATATTCTTGCTATTCGCGTACATTCAGTTGTCGAATTGCGCAAAAAAAAGGTTAACGAATCCTGCTTTGTCAAACACGATTTTTCGATAGAAAAACAATTTCGGTTAAACGCGGAAGTAAGACGTTTGGTGCAGCGGTATATGCTTGTTTTTTTGTGCCAGCCTTCAAAGAAGCCCCTGCACGAAAGAAAAATATACCAGTCCTGTAGGTCTATATTTACAGTAGTCGATCTATTCTCGCACTTACATAATTATGCATTCCCTCTTAATTGCTCCGACCGCAAAGGCAGCGAGGGCGAAAGAGAGATGGATACAGAGAGTGAGAGAGAGAGAGAGAGAGAGAAAAAAGCAGACGACCTGCTGATTCGAAGAAAGTTTCTGGCCGATTCAGTTTGCGTTTAGCTCGTCAAAGGGATCCTCGAATATCCCGAATTAGAAGGTCCGGAACGTTATCTGTCGCTGTGCATAAGCTCCGACTTGCTCTCTTATATATCTTTCTCCCCGAGAAGGCGCGCACGGGATGCATCTGGCAAGCGTTACGCGCGTGTTTTATGAACGCGAGCTTCTTGATCATATTTTCATGTACACGCGCTTGTATCGTTACATAGTCGTGCGTTTTATGTCTCTCTCTCTTTCTCTCTCTCCCTCCCCCTCTCTCTCTCTCTCACTCTCTCTCTCTCTCGATTTTATAGATTTTATTTACTCGTCTTCGCTCAACGGCTTCCGTTCGCATGACGCGGGAATCGAGGGGGGGCGACGTGATGTGTTGCCAGGAAGAAGCAAATTAGGTATAAATAGTTAGATGGTGAGTCTAAATGCCGATGGGCGTTTTTGGCGAGGGGTTTTCTGGATGTTTTTGAGTGATAACGGTTTCGTTTCGATTTGATGCTGTCAGATTCGGAATTAAGATAAATACATAACGCTTTTTTGCTTGTTTCTTTTTTATTTCTATATAATACAGACGCACGTTTTTAATTATACACTGTAGTTTTGAAGATGAATCAAGGTTCAATTACAATGTATTATTAGTCGTACGTTAATATCCATAAATTACGGTTTTAAGCATTGGATGATAAATGTTGTTTGTGTTTGTGAATTATGAGTTCGTGTAAAGTCAAGCTATCGCATAAATCAAAATATGAGTGAAAAGTCTGCACTTTTGCAAAATTAAAAACCGATTCATTTATAGCGGTTTAATATCTACAGTATATATAATAATGCTTTTTCATTTTTTGTACAGATTTTAATTTCTCGTTATACAAAAAAGCAATTACTAATATCTGATTTTCAAATATTATTCACAAGTGACGATGAAAGTATTTAGTCTCTAAATGCCTGACTTTCACTACTGAATCGGCTACTCGTCTATGTACAGAAAAAAAAGTAGTTACAAGCCTAAAATCTGTTAATGCAGATAGTAAAAAAGTAGTAAACATAAAGCACATTTGTATTTCATAATATTCGACAGTATTTTTTAAATATATCCCACGAGAAAGATTGGCCAATAAACACGTATCTCGGATGTGGAGAATTAACAAACTAGTCTTCTGAGAACATAATTATCTCAAGATCGACAGAGAATGACATGTTGTAGATATCTAGTTTTAATCTCTCGATCGACATTTTCGTTTATTTTCAAATTCGAGCCACGCATGCCTATTTACATTTATTAAAAAAAAAGGAACAAGAACAATACCGTTATTAATTTACTGTGAAGTATATCGTCATTTTAAAGGCTCGGCCACGAAAAAAATACATTTCATCACCTACGCGCACACGTAACATTTCAGCTTACAGGGAACCGGTGTTTGTCACTTTCTGTTATCTCTTATTCTTGGTGTTTGCGTTGAAAGTTTGGATTTCGTCGAAATGGATATTAAATGGACATATACATTGAAGCGAAAAAATGTATTTTAAAATCATTCGTAATACCGATCATGATTATCTCGATTGGTATACATAAGGCAAAATTGTCAGAGTCTGTATACAAGCTCGATCCCGAAATAGAAATCGGTTCATTTTTCAGCCCATTCGCCGACCTATCAACATCTCTCGCAACATAGCACGCTCCTTTCCTTTAGCCCCAAAACTCCACGAGCATATCGATTCCAGCGAAACGCGACGTATACGGCGAGTTGAGAAGGAGTCGAGTGTAGCAGCAGCAGGGCACAGCCTCGGTGACTTACTTCCTACGTATATTCGGTCGCGCGGTCTCTCAGGTCGTGAGGCAGCGGCGGCGGCCGTCGGTGAACAGGTCACGGTGAATTCGGTAATCCGTCTGGTTCGATGTTTGCCCGCGGGGCGTCCCCTCGTAAAAAAGGCAGCGCGAAAGAGACTCTGCGCATATACATACATATATATATATATATATATATGTGTGTGTGTGTGTGTGTACATATATACACCTCGGACGGGCGGTACGTGATGCCTGGCTTACGAAAGGATATACACATCGGGGTGCGCTCTTTCGCAACTCTATAACCACGGCGATACGTTTTTGATGATTTTTTTCTCTCTTGCAAATTAAGAGGGGCGAGAGAGAGAGAGAGGACCTTATTCTACGCATACAAAGAACGAGGTCAGAGATTCTTTCCTTTATTTTTTGTCTTGCCTGGGACCGCGTGTATTATATATATATACCCAACTCGCTTTTGGCCCTCGCGCTGGCTGCGCGGCTCTTTTCGTTTTGTTCGGCATGATGGCTGTTTTCGTGTTACGCTTATGTCATTAGTAGATTACCGATCGCCGCGCTGCAACCTCGCGAGAGTGTATATAAACACGCTGTTATATTTCGCCGTTTAAAGCGGCTCTGCGTGTTGGGCCATTCATGAATTTCAATCGCAATTGCCGATTAATTAATAGGATACTTAGAATATGACGTTCTGCAATTTAAACTAGAGTTGTTCAAAATTAATGTTACATCATTACAGTAAAAATATTATATAGTTATCGATTGTTGTAAATGAAAGTCAATAGTTCTGTTATCCTATAAGTATATACAATAAAATCGAATGAAAGAGGCTTTTTCAAAGAATCGAGTTTAAAAAAAATTCTTTTATAAAGATTCCTAGCTGTTCCATTAGAAGCCAATCGATCTCCATCTTTCCGTGATTCTAAAAAATTCAGTCTAAACTCTTTTCAGAATATCTTCACCCCGAGTATAGTCGGGGAGAGGGAATTAGTATAGAAGCAGGAATCGACGCTCGCTCGACTCGAATTCCAGGCAAAGTTTGCGCTATATCGGTCAAAAAAAAGGAGGATCAAAAGAGAGAAAGAGGGGAAAAAAGGCAATCCTGACAAAGAAGCAAGGAAGAGCAGCACCGCGCTGCTTCAGGATCATAAAGAGCGCGAACGGATCGGCTTTTTTCTATCCATCTGGGATGTATATAGAAGCTCGGGGGAAACGCGCCGAAGCCTGACGAATCTCCCGGAGACTAACCAAATATCGAATCGATTATGAGATTTACGATTGGACGCGCCCGTATAGTCTAGCCCAACTCGTCTTGCAGACCAGACAAAAAAAAATTCATATTTTTCGACGCAATTATACTACCAGCATCCGCGCGGGATTTAGATATATTTCTTTACAGCGGACGTTTCTCAACAGCGAAATATCCGCTGCATAATTATATGTATCGAATGTACACCTTTTTTTTCGTTCATACGGATATATCCTCTTTGTAGCAACTGAATCTCGCCGATCGCTTTTATTACCGTTCTGCAGTATACATATATATACGATTGATGAATGACCGCCGCGTTGTGTACGACCTTATAAACTATATATATCGCGACCCGATACACACACACAGGATACGCGCTACTATGATTTTGATGTGCTGTCAGTTACAATTATAAAGACATAACGTAAGAATCGTGTTTCGGGCCCGCCGCGCCGATGAAATGCAAAAACACACAGAGATCGAAAAACAAGCAATCAATCAAAGTCCGCGAGCGCGCGCTCAGCTCTTTTTTTCTTCCTCGCTGTACATTATACACGAAATAATTCCGCGTTGACATATTTGTAATTAAAATATACTTTTTCGCGGACTCGGCCACGAATTACAATTCACTTCATATAATATTCGACTTACTTACTCTCTATATATATTTAGCATAACGTGTTTATACGAGCCGCGGAGTTCACGTTTCGTGTATAATACCAGCACCACGTGTAATCGACCGAATAACACAGGTTCAATTCGTTACATTACACATATGTGTACGAGAGCTTTTAAATGTAATATAAAAATTCGCGTTAATAACGAACGCAGAAAGAGAGAGAGAGAGAGAGAGATAGAGCGCATGCCCTTGGGGAGATACTCGCGCGCAGCGATTTTTGTCTATACACCGCTCGGCGCACGAGCGTCGAGTCGCATGCATTCACGTTGCAGCGCTCGAGAGAGAGATAGAGAGAGAGAGAGAGAGAGAGAGAGAGAGAGAGAGAGAGGGGGGAGAGAGAGATGCCCCCCCTTTCATATACCTCTGCCTCGTGCATCATTTCCCTACATCTTCGATCCGCGTATATACCGCACACTGCACCGATGCACGCGGACTGCACAGTCGGGCGCGCGAGCTGCGAGGGCGAGCCATTGCGCGCACACACACACACACACACACATGCACATCACCTCTTTGTACATAAGCGCAAAACGCTGGGCTATATATACGTAGTATGGCCGACGCGCCAAAGTAAAGGTGAGAACGTGAGCGGCAAGGCGCACTTATAATAATACCTGGGTCCACTTCACTCTCTCTCTCTCTCTCTCTCTCTCTCTCTCTCTCTCTCTCTCTCTCTCTCTCTCTCTCTCTCTATGTGTGTGTGTAAGCGGTCTGGGTATCGGTATAGAAGTCCTATAATCACCGGACATGCGATTACGGAGCAACGAACGAAGGAAGGAGAGCGACTCTCTCTCTCTCTCTTTCTCTCTCTTGCTCGGTGCGATAGTGTGTACTTCTTCGTTCCTCGCGCGCCGACGAATGGACGGACGGACGGACGAGGCTCGTCCGCGAGTGAGACAGGCCTGAAGGACGGGTATAGGCTATACGCTGCTTGCGCACACAGGCCAGACACAGACACAGACACGGACACCGGGAACGGAGTAATTTAACATTCGGCTGAATTAGTTGATTAACGCGAACTCGAGCTGCGCGCGATGTGCCTCAGTCTCCCCCCCCCCCTCTCACTCTTTCTCTCTCTCTGTCTTTGTGTGTTGCTGCACTGCAGTCGTATGTATATATACATATGTCGGAGCGCAGAGGAGGCCAATTCCGCGAGAGCAGTTTATTGCACTCCTCGTCTTGTGGTCCACTTTTTTATATCAACAAATTTTTGCAGACGATCGCGATGCTCTTATAACGTATATAGCCGTGAAGTAGTACGTGTACAACCTAGCATTTGCGGAGCGTCGTTTTCACGCTTGCCTGCGTCTTTGGCATGCCGATCATGAGAGAGAGGCGAGATAGAGAGAGAGAGAGAGAGAGAGAGAGAGAGAGAGCGGCATATGTTTTTTGGAGCTTTGTCGGTGTAGCGGTGGATAGAGATTTTTCGACTGTACGTGTGTGTGCATGTGTGTGTGTGAGTGAGAAGACGGACAGGTTAAACGCCGAGGAATTAGCGGATTTTCGTATTTGATGCTAATGCCAGGGCATTTGGAGAACGGGACGTGCGATGGAGCTTTGCAATCACCTGGATTCGCTAATAAGACAGTGCGCCTAAGGAGCCCAGACGATTTCGGCTCGTGTGTATGCCGTTGGATACGTTATTATTTTATTGTTAATTCGATAAACTATAGGTCATTCGGTTTGATGAATTTACCGTAAACGATTATGCAGAGGTTTTCTATGCTTTTATGCATTGTGTTTAGCTAAACGTAATTCGATTACTGGGAGCACTTTGGATCTCATTTTGCAACAATGTGGAAAAAATGTTTTCTGTTAGATATTCCAGCTTAGTTTTCGAAATAAGAACTTGAAACCAAATCCACTTGAGGATAAAAAAGGTAATCTGACCATTTTTTAGCAAATGGTATTTTCTTCTATACAAGCATTTTTTATTCAAGTATATAAATGTTATAAGTCTGATTGAAGAAGATAACTAATTAAGAAAAAAGGTTTCGTTCACATAATTGAATTCTAAGGGTTTTGTTTCAATGATAATATAGTTTGCTACATGCAATTACAAAAAGCAATTGTTGTTTCGAAATATAACCTGCTTACGTATAGTGATATTCGCAACGCGCAGTATTACTATAATAACACTACTGTTTTTACGATAATAAAACTTAATTCACCATGTGACTAACGCACGCATTAACATAGCAGTATATCTCCGCGACTTTTATCATTTCATTCATAGAGAAAATAACACAGTCGATTGAGACGTTACGGAAGAAAATCGCTATACGGGCTTTCAATTACCTGCGCCCTCGTAATTACCCCGTAATAACGTAATGTCATAGTGAGGAATGCAAAACGCCCAGTGTATAGAGAAATCACTTTGTTCTCTCTCGGTTTGTGATTATAGTGCTCTCGCGACGTATTTTGTTAAGCCATTGTTGTGTCTCGCGAGCGTTGCCCAATCGCGCCGCGCGCCGCACCACCAACGGTCAGTGTTTTTCTAACTATAATAATAATCGAAAAATTCGAGGAAAATTACATGCCAATCTTCGCGCAGCCTCGCGAACAAATCGACTTGCCGCCGCCGCCGCCGCCGGGAGTAGAAGAAAAAAATTGGGCTAACGCGCGTGCGACTGTATATACCGAGATTAGAAGAAAAAAAACACCGTGTGTACACGTACTAACGCCCGTTTCTTCTGGCAATTTATTCACGCTTTTTAATTTCACGCGATTTAATCCACATCTCCGCTTAACTCGGCTCGCGACTGTGTATTGGCTGTTACACCGCGCACTTTATTGCGTTTTCTGAAGCGATTTTTTCAAACTTTTTATCCACACCGTCAGTGCAACTCGTATATGTGTATAAATATATTTTTGTATGGACAGTTCGTGCAGCGCGATCGGCAATAAAAATGTGCTTGATTAGGCCATTGACCATATTTGTTTGAAAAACAAAACTGGTTTAGCCTTTGAAAATAGTTGCTTTCCAGGCTTGTATACAAGCTATGATAATGGGAATTCTACGTGTTCGATATACTCGCATGACGAAATTCCGCCGCGATGGTTTTAAAAGTTATAAAAGCATTGAAATATGTACGAGTGCGGTTTATTTTAACTAAATAATTGGCAATTTTAGATTTTTGAAATGAAACGCCGAGCGTGTCGAGGTACTCTCGGCTCGTGCTTATCTAATTATTTGTGAAATATAGTTTGAAAAAACGCCGACTGTGTATGTTATTGTTGCTTAATGCGAAAATATTCAAAGGAGTGACATAAAGCGTTAATGTTGAGTAATTTATGTATTAATCAAACGGCTTTTGTCACCGATAAATAATTGTTCCAATCAACGTTTCAACATAGTCGAAGGGTATATACCGTGAAAAAAAAAAAAGCAAAACGCAGCGTTACGATATCATTTATTGAAAAAATGTAATTAGTGAAAATAAATTGTGCGACACAACAATGCGGTCTGGTGAAAAAAAAAGAGAACGAGACAACGCCATTACTTTCGTTCGAAACTGTCATTAACGCTCTCATTCATACCAAATAAGTTTCTATTATGCTCAAACTTGAAAAGGCAGGAGAGAGAAAGATAAAAAGGAAAAATCAAGCCCACGAGAGATATAACTTTCGTACAAGAGCCTCCGTGCGATGACGTAAGAGTCTCTCTCTCTCTCGAGCTAACCTGATGATCGAGTAGAATTTTATCTCAGCCGCGATACAAAAGTCTCAACGCACTGCACACGTCCCATACATATATACATACAATATTTTATATCGCGAGCGCAGAGAAGATTAAGCGGGCCGTTGACGCGTACGAGACCGATCGGCCTTGCACGTGCATCGTTCACGAGTACAGGGAAAAATGTTAATTGAGTCCGTTTTGGTACACCCCTACCCGCGCGATCCTAACAGAAAGCAAGGGCCACGTAATCGCGTTATATATACCGTATTAGGTTTGGAGCTATAACCTCCTGAATATCCAATGCTGCCAAGGATATTTCACGCTGGATATCTTGTGCAAGAGAGGCTTATTTTTAAAATTGCTGAGGACATAACGATGTTTTTGATGGCCGAAAATCATATGGTGGATCGTATTGAAAGCGGTATGGAGCCGATGTGTATATGTGTAACTTTAAGAGTTTCTTTTGTGGATTGGCATAATATTATTGGTAATAGGTAGCTCAGCAATTAAAAAGCACTCAGTCATCATGTATTTATTGTTCGAGTGATATTGTTTTTAAATGCAGGGCAATCAGTAGATATATTACATTTAATTTCGAAATTGACTTTTTTTTTTATTCAATACATGCGATCCTAGAATAAGCCTATTGAATTATGAAATGTCGATAAAATTGTGCATTCATCAAATTTTTAGTCCACAGCACGATTTCCCACGTGTGTTAAATACACTTCAGATGCCGGGACGAGACGCTCGCCCTCGTTAAAGCTTCATTAAAAACGACGCTTTTATTCATTCCATAAATTACAATCTTTAAAGGAGAACAATAATCAAGGGCCATAATTCAATTTCACATATTACGTGTGTGCCAGTTTCGCCCCACGGGTCTAGTCCTAGTTCGTACATAGCAAAAGGAACGTGGTGCGCGCGCGCGATTCCTGCAGCCTCTCGCTGTATATATGAACAACATCCGCGTGTGCGCGCATAACTCACGAAAACTGGTCTCGGACGTCTCTCGGCGCATGGCGTATTATACACTGGACTTTCTCCGCGCCGCGGCCCGCGCGCTCACCAAGGTGGCATCCACTCACACACACACATATATATATACCGCAGCGGAGGTGCTTTCATTAGAGGTTATTTCGTGTATACTTAAGACTCATAAATATATTTCATATGGGCGTACTTCCATATTTTTCTTCATTGTGAAACGCTTTTTCTTTGTATGGGCTGCTTCGAGTGCGACCGATATATAAAGAGAGGAGGGGAAAAAAAATAACTAGTAATTTTCGTGATCAATCTTTTGATAGTAATTTCTGTCTCTCGCTAATAAAGAAGAATCAACGAAACGGTATTATTTACTTAATCTACGACATGATAAATTCTCTGATTTACAAAAAATGGAATTTAAATTGTTTGGAGGTTTGCCCAAGTATGCCCGTGCCCATGCGCGGTTGGAATGCAGGACCCGTTTATAAAAAAACAGCCCCGGAGATTTACCGTCTGAGAAAATTGTTTCATTGAATTCGAATTAAAAGTTTATATCATCGCGCATTAGTAGGATTATGCTTATAAAACAATTAAGTTACGGCCATCAATAAAAATCTCGTGAGAACCGAGTCTTATTAGTTTTAACGAATACCACGTGGAAATATAAAACCATGTTTTAGTAGCTTATGTATTCGATTGGAACGTTTTCAGATATACCATTTACTGCTGATCGCGCGCTGTAAGGTTACGTTATCTTTTTGCAGTAACTTTGTTTTTCGATTAGACCGATTGCAGTTTTACCATTTATTCCTCATTTATATCGGTTACATCATGAGTTCACCAAAGAATCGATCGATGAATAATATCAGTTAAATCCCCGATCAATGGAAGCATCATCATCGATTTAAAAGACAACTGCCTCCATCTAGGCTCAGGATCGCAAACTAATCCGCCTCCACCGGCGGTTCTCTCTAAAAAGCCACGTCGCTCGTCCGCATCGCCGAACGAAGAAATACATATATATTTCTCTACGATGATCTGTCTTTCGAAAATCCGCTCGAAAACCGATCTGGCCACTCTACATATATCTCTTGCAATATCCCACATCACCGTCTAATTCACCTGCCAAATAAACGACGTTTTAAACGAAAACCGCTGTAAGAGAGTCGTTATTTACAACCGAGCGCTCGCGTGTATATATATACCAGCCTTCCGTTCGCCCTCGAAAACTGCGGCTGCTCTACCTTCATCTGCTCGTCCACGCCACGCCTATTCTTCGAATATCATTCAGCATACAACATATACACACACACACAGACACGCGGTCATGGAATTGGAATCGGAATTGGGGAACTAGAGCTGTACGCGCGCCCGTCTGGAAGCCACCCACGAGAATGAGAGAGAGAGAGAGAGAGAGAGAGAGAGAGATAGATAGAGACAAAAACCGCCGCTCGTCTTTATTTTTCACGCGGTGTGCCGCTGCTCTCCTTTCGCTGGATATATGGTGTACACGCCGCGAAGGCCTTAAAAAAAACTAATAAACCGCGGCATTTCACACGAGCCGCCGCACCAGAAACCCGAGCGCGTTATATTACTCTCTTTCTCACCGCCCCGCTGCACCAATGAGAGAAAGAAAGCAGAGAGCTCACTGATACGCGATAAAAATATTGAAAACCTTTCGCCTGCTATATGCAGCTTGCCAGCAGTAGCAGCAGCAGCCACATGCGGACAGTTCATACACACGCTCAATCCTTCTCTCTCACTCTCTCTCTCTCCCTCGAGCGCAAGAGATATCGCTTTTCACGGAAATGCCGACCAACGGCTTGTGTATGCGGTGTGCAGTGTGTATATATATGTATGGCGGTCGGGCGTTAAATTCGCCACGTAACTGTCTTGGCCATGAGGTGCGAGCCGTGGGATCGGAACTTTGTAGTTTTCCTTAAAACTGGAGGGAAGATGTTTGCACATTTTTTTTTGGTGCACTTTTTTTTTCAACGAGGCGTTCGTCCACCGAACAATCATCGGAGCATTGTATTTTAAATGAGATTCCATTGTGAATTTGTGTTTCAATTGTTGTACGTACCATTGATTAGATTAATTATGCAAGGCGGTCAGTTCGCTAACTTACCTGTAACAGAAAATAATTTATAATTAGAAAATAATGTATTATCAAATCAAAAGAATTTTAATTTTCTAATTAATGTTATTTCGTTGATTTTACGATTCTCTTTCAATGTTTTATCAACAATTTGATGAAGGTGATTATTATCGGCTCATTACGGAATGTTTGAAGTGTTCACGACACTTGAATTGCACCAGCACACAATATCATTACTCGCAGAGCTGATATTATATTGACACAAATGATTAACGCCGAGGGTAAGCACGAAAGACAAACCCTGAGGTTGTTCACTTCATAAGTCACTCCTCCGGTATGCCTTCTATTTCATTTTTTTTTCTTACGTTTTTTTCTTTTTTTCATTTTACGCACACAAGATGGTCGGCGGCGGTCTCTTCCCTCGTATTCGGAAACGTTCGCGCGCGCCGCTGTTCCCCTGAATGTACACAAGAGACTTACGTAAACTCGAGATAAGGAGAAACGAGAACTTCCATCGGTTGTATATAGGAGTGAGGCGTACATGTGAAACATCGCGCGCGCACGAGAGAGAGAGAGAGAGAGAGAGGAAGACTGTGGGCACATTTGGCTTTCGGAAAAGCAAACACGTCGTCAAACGTGCAGGTCCCTCTCTCTCTCTCTCTCTCTCTCTCGGTAAGCTTTGTCGTCGTCCGATCCAGTTGTGTGCAGTCGGGAGTTCCGCCGCGGCTCGCGGAAATTTGTTCAGGCCCAGTGCCGATCCTCCAGAGAGCGAGGCCAAAGCCTCGAGACCGCATCCTGTTCCCTCCGCTATGCTGGCCAGGAAAGAGAATTGATGATTGCCGAGGCGATATTGATTTTTCTCAAAAACTTTGACGGATGTACGCTTTGCTTTTTTCCGACGTTTGCCCTTTAAAGGAAAAAAAAACAAATATGACCGTGTACTGTATCGGATCGACAATTGGATGAACACAAGATACGCTATTACAAAAAAATATAATTGCATATACGTGTTTGATCACTTTCGAAATGATTCGTACAAAAACACTGTATACAGTTACGTTACATTATATACATTCAAAATGAGTGAATTGGCCATTTTATAGGGAGGTATTTTTTGTAACGACTCGATCAACGAAAAATAGGCGTCAGATATTTGAAGTTGAGTGCGAATAAGCTACTTTCGCGTATACGGGTTTATGGTGCATGAGATTACTTTCGAGGGTAGGACCACGAGAGGAGGCCCGCGCGGTAATAATAAAAACAAGCTTTTTGAAATCTCACACAGGTGTAGCGAGAGCGATTATCTCTTGAAGTGCAGACACACTGATTCGGCTGCGAGAGCCAGTGGAATTTTTATAGCGCGTACGTGTTGCAATGGGAAATTGAATTGAAGTGAAGCGTACACATATATTCTTTTGGCGCGTCCGCAACGCGAGTCACACCGCAAACGATTCCGCCTGGTGAACGTCTTCAACGCGTCGATTCGCGCCGCGAAACTTCCTGCTCTGTACGAATTTTACTTCTGAGAAGGAGCATTACCGCGAGAACTGTACTTTGACTTCATTATTACGAGTGGTAATTGTATGTAGCGTGTGTCGAGCATGTATGTGTGTATGTACGTAATGTTCTCCAAGCGGGGTATAAAATATAACGACAATTGCTACTGCTGGATTAGGATTGCTCGAGACTCTTCAGCAAATTACGAGGCGACACTATGCAATTAAATTAAAGTTCCATTAAAATAATCTTAACAATGTTGCTGATCGTTAAACACTTTGGATATGATATTTTACTCATTCGCGTTTAGTCAAATTCATTTTATTTCATTATTTCGGAGTATTACGAAAGGAAAGAATCACCGAAGCGCAAACTTGTTAAACGGTTCAATGAAAATAATCCCGTATATACCTCAGCTTATAAATTATTTCCCGTGTAAAATGACATTTAGAAAAGAAGCAGACACAACATCTTAATATACATATATTCCTGGTATAGAACGGCGGTGTGAGCAGCGCAGGGGCCACGAGGAATTCGAAGTACGATAGTCCCGCAGCCCCGAGAGAGAGACTTTATAAACGTCATGTTCATCGACGCGACATATCGCGAGGCCCTTAATCAATTCTCGAATCACGAAAATACCCACTGTACCTCTCTTATATGATTCCAAGCATTTCAATATACAGCCTCTTATATGTACATGTATACGCTGCAGGCACATGGTCGAGGAATAGAGGAGAAGACGTTGCGCCTATCGGTCTTCGGGTCTACTGAAAAATTTGTCTGTCGACACGTGCGACAAGATCCCTGCGCCTCCTAAAGCTAAGCCTTTATTTGCCTGAGCTCCAAGAGAGAGAGAGAGAGAGAGAGAGAGAGAGAGAGAGAGAGAGAGAGAGAGAGAGGATCTCTTAGAGCACTGCTTAAAACGACGCAACATATTAGTCAGCGAAGATAAGGCGCGAGCGCGGCGGACGCGCATTAGGAATAAATTATGTACTCGACGAGTTCTCACGTATATAGCAGCGGAGTACCCTTTTAATAACATTTCAATAAACATTCCGCGGCTCAACCCTCATTTTTCCTCGGCTCTTTCATGCGAGAGCTCTCCTAATGATTCCTTTTCCTCGGCGGCGCGCGAAGAAATTATGATTTCACGTGTGTGCAGCTTTATTACTCGTTGCCCCTCTCTCTCTGTCTCTCTCTTACAGGAGATCTAATCGAAAAGAAATGCGCGTGCTTAATGTCGCGCGTATACGCCCTTCACAATGGCATGAAAAATAATCGAGTCGGAGCTTATATGAAGGGGTTCATGGGGGAAGGGGATGAAAAGAAGAGGAGGCGAGAGATTTTAAGGCCGCAGCCGCAGTCTCTCGGTCTATGTATCAATTAGAGAACGCGCTATTAATCCCCGCGAAGGCGAATGACCACGTTAACACGGGATGTATACTATTTTCCCCTCTCGTTCTCTCTTACTTCTATCCTCGGCAGCTGAGCAATATGTATACGAATTATTTCTACTGTTGAAACTGAGAAGTGCTAAAGCTGGATTGTCTTAGTGCGTTATAATTTATTTATAACTGAATATCGTGCCATCTTTTCAAAGCAGAAACATTCTAAATATGTGGTGCTTAAGTTTCTATCATTGGATTGCAGAAAAAAAAATTAATTAGTCTATTTATTGATATATTTGATTAACAACTACTTAATAAAATAATTGTTATTTTTCATATATAAAGAACTTTTAAGAAAAATTTAGTTTTTTTATTGCAATTCAACGATGTAAACTTCAAAGTTGTACGAATATACAGGATTGAAAAAAGCTTCTTTTAGTGCTAATGGATTATCTTCAGGCAGTAACGTATATATTTCAATATATAACCGAATATGAAATTTATTACATAAGGTATCCAAGAAATGAGAAATTAATAATCTTGAAGTGAGCACAAAAGTAGTCGATACTAACTTTGGCATAGAAAAAAAACGATTCTATAATAGCAACATAAATCGTTTCTTTTCGAAATGAAATAATAAAGCAAATCTTTTCTTCTCACACAGTATACAATTCGAATCGCACACAAATATTCTCTTCTCTTTTGTTGCCACGACTTTTTGCTCCTCCTCGTCTCGACCTTCCCGAAATGTCGCTTCACAATAATCTTAGAAATCGTGCTGTATCCACCCAAAAAGACACACGTATATAAGCGAGCGAGTCATTAATAGACCCGTCACCTGCTGCCAATTAAGCGCCAGAGCGAGTCGAGCGATTAATCCCACTGTCGTGCGCTAGAAGTTGTTAGATCACGCGAAATCGTCACTTTCACGGACAAGACTCGCCTCTCGTACGACTTTGTCTCGACGCGATATAAACGCTATGATCAAAGATACTCGGCGACTAGTGATAAAATATCCTAATAAGTTCTCGGGTCCCCACGTTATACTTAATTGATGACTACAAAGGCACACGGTTGTCAAGAAAAATTGCCTCTAATTCGATGAAATATCGTGTCGAGTCCTTTTTGTACAGATAAAGAGATTTGTTGACCGTGGACACTTATTTGAAATGCTAAATAAATATAAATTCGCCGCTCTTGTGGAGCTTTTTTTCTTTATCGCCGATGTTTATTTGAGATATAAATATCCGACGATGATGCGAGACGCAATATTGTGAAATGATAAAGTGTCTAAATAGTCTTAACATAGTGCGAATATTTGCTAAATGATTTCAAAATCTGAGAGCTGTTTATCTTTTAACGAAATTGATTTTTACTAAATAAATTAATCTTTCAAAACGTTTCAAGATTTAAAAATATATATATATATATATATAAGTTTAATACGGAGAATGAATCAAATTATTATAGATTCTTTTATACAATTTTTAATGCGCACCGAGTAAAATTATTATTTTATCAAACTTTATTTTCATTGTAACTGTTGATTATAATCTGTTTATATATTTTACTATTGCATGATTTAAAGCAAAAAAAAAAGTAAGTTAGCCCTCTTTTCAAAAATATCCAAAAGTCGTTGGACCGAAAAACAGCCAACCAATTCATCAAAATTCCATCGTTTCCCAAGCAAAAAAAAAATATGTCAAAATCGGCTTTATCCCCGGCATCGCATATAATCGTCCCCAGCAGATCAACGCTCTTTTGACAAATTGAACGTTGACCAGAGGCTTTCAGCAAATCGTCAAAACTGGAATAGCCCTACAGCGAATATTCTCCTAATCAGATACTAAAAAGCATCGACTTTTCGAATTCCTGTATACAGCAGCGGCTTCGGCGGCGGCGAAAGATGGCAGCGGCCGATAAAAGGAGAGAAGCTCGCCTAGTAGGAACGATCTTATCTTTGCCGCCGCACTGGAGATTGAAGGTATATAGAAGAGACGGTCGGGTGTTCGCTGATCGATCAGCCGGCAGATCGGCTCGAAAGGGAGCAAAGAGCCAGAAAAGATGGGGGGATCGAGAGAAGAGAGGCGGCGGTGGCTGCAGAATTTTCTGCGGTGTGTTATATACGCGGATGCAGCCATCCCCGGGGGATAACAAGAGATGATAATTGTAATTCAATGAGACGAGCCGAGAGTGACGGAGAGGAGGAGTGTCGTAGCCCAGGAGGCGGTTCCTCTCTGGCACACAAGTGCGTGTGTGTGTGTGAGTGTATGTCTGAACGCTTCGCTGGCAGGGCTGTCGATACCGCGCAGACGAAACACAACCCCGGCATCTCTCTCTCTCTCTCTCTCTCTCTCTTTATACGCGGGTAATGGGGAACGTGCAGGTAAGTCAATTCCTTAGGGCCCCGGCCGCTTGTCACACCTTGCGCATCATAAGGTTTCACGCTTCCATGAAACCGGTAAAGGAACTCTCTTCTGCTTCCCTCTCTCCGCTCTCTCTCTCTCTCTCTCTCTCTCTCTCTGTCTCTCTCTGTCTCTCTCTCGCTCGCTCGATGAAAACGCTTTGTCAGATCGCCATCGGCCTGTGATGCGTATGTTGTACGCGTATACATGTATGTATTGGACTCGTGGAAGGATGAGAGGGAGAGAGAGAGAGAGAGAGAGAGAGAGAGAGAGAGAGAGAGAGAGAGAGAGAGAGAGAGGAAAGGACGCGGAGGATATGGCAACGCACACGCGCGAAATACACGCTCGGATGCGAGCTAACTTTCATTTGCTACTCCCCTTGTGTTTTTTCGATATCCGACCTGGACCATTTTACTACTTTGCGCTTCGCCCCTAGGTTTATATATCTAAACATGAATCTCTTCTAGTTTGTACGTTTTGTTTTCTACTTTGACGTGCACAAGGTAAACGACAGCTATTCTATATATAATATATTTTGATGATATTCTTATTAGAAAAGAATAATGAATTGTGAAATTAGATGGTTTATGGGTATATATTATTAGTATTTAGTAGATATTATTAGCAAGTATCAATTATTAAATTCTATTGTAATGCATATAATGAGACACACAAAAAAATATTAATATTTATTTATTATGCAACTACATACGATCAAACGTATTAATAATTAATTTGATTTATATGAAGCACTTTATTTTAAACATGCATATATATTTTATATCTAATTTTACGAATAATTATTTCTGAACTAGCTTCAAATGTAGGTACATTATTTATTTAAATCCTCGTTAAACATTTTTGCATCCAATTCCACACAAAGTCGATTCCCAATGTAAATATACACAATAACAGGAACAAAGTTCGAATAATCATCGCGCACACGCATATGGGTTACCATATAAACAGGTACGCGAATAATGCGGCCAGCCTTAATTTGTCAACTTTTGTCGATGAAAACGAAAGCAAAACGAGAGTATATATGGGCACACCAGCGCAGAATGTAGGCAGCGTAAAAAAGAAGTCACGGCGTGTATATATTTTCAAGAGCCGGGCGCTGGTCCAGGCATCATCCCACGCTCAAGGACCCGGGGCCCCCGAACATTTCAAGCGCTTGTTCCTCGGCGAACGATACGCGTGTATCACTTTTTTCCCTTAACTAGTTCGATTAATCTATACAAGGCTTGCAGACGATACACACGCTCCTCTCTCTCGCCCCTCTCTCTCTCTCGTCTCTGTTTCGTCGAGCGCAAGTTCGTGGGATACTTGGGACAGGATGATCCTGTCGTCGTCGTCGTCGCCGCTCGTCGTCTTCGCCGTCTTCGTCGCATCTTACGCGCGTCGTGTAGCGTTACACGCTTCCTCGAAGCCGGTAACGAAGCCGATCAAAACACGCATGTCAGGACTTTCTTGAAGCTGCTGCCGTTCCCGAGTCTCTTCCCCTCCCCTCCCCCCCCTACGTCTCTTCTCACCCCCTCGCTCGATATTAAGTTGCGCGAATTTCGAAACGACCAAGGTCCTTCTTATACTCGTTGGGCCCCCCCAACGAGTTCCTTCGGTACGATTGCACCGCCGCCGTTATTATACAGGGCAATGACGTATACAGGCGCTATTGGATTGTTCGCGTTGTTCGCCAGTTGTGCTGGTCTCTTCCAGGACAATGAAACTTGGCGAACGGGGAATAGTTGAGGGAATTCGTTGAGAATCGATTCAAGATGGTTTTTGGAAATCAATATTTTTATTGAATGTAAATCTCGTATGAGGCCTATATATAATATAAATCATCTGGCTCACTGTAGAATACCCAGAATAAGATACATAGGTATCATAATTGAAACAGTAATAATCAGACATGAAAGTAATATGTCTCTATCGTGGTAAGTAAATTTTGTGAAAATGGTATAATTTAACTTACAAATCAAATACGTAAATACAGAGTTCATATGCGCATATACTACCTATAATAATTATACTCAATTTGCACATAAACGCGCTTTTGGTAAAGTACGAAAAAGTACCTCGAAGCACTTCACAAAAGGAGCAGCAGGTCAATAAGTCTCTAACCAAGTTTAGCAGCGCGTTCTCGGCCATAGTATCGACACGAATCTCTCTCTCTCTCTCTCTCTCTCTCTCTCTCTCTCTCTCCCTTGCCTGTAGACTATAGCGGAGCACAAGAGTCAATTACAACTTCTCTTTTCGCGGTGGAGCAGAAGAAGAGAGAGAGAGAGCCGTATATACCTCCGGTACTGAATAGGACGCGTTTGGCTCCTCCATGCGTTCGCACTGTGCGAGAAGAAGGGAATACTGCAGCCGGCGTCGAGATTGCCACGAAGATTTGTGGCTCTCTCTCTATACGAATTGCCCAGGCGCCCGGTACACGCTGTACACGAGGAGGATACGAGAAAAACGTCGGGTTTACGCGAGCATTGACCGGATCCTCGCTTGGACACGCAGTATCTACACGCCCACGCGTTCGCTCCCCGCGCTTGCTTTCAAGCCGCATCGTATAAGCCGACGACGAAGCGCGCCGCTGCAGGGGCTTATGCTATATCCTCAGAGGAAATGGACGAGAGCCTCATTGTTGGCCGTAATAACTTTAATAAGGTGCGACGCGTATTTATATCTGTAAATAAAACGTAGATTAGGCGCTATTGGTTTTGCGTCATTTGAAGCTCGACAGTTTTTGCACACTCTGCCTGTGGTAATGGAGAAATTTTAAAAAGTATAAGTGCTTGGTGCAGTCATTCTAACTTGTGTACAATGTATCTCTGTTATTAAATACTATTTTGTCGTCGTATTGGTGTACGATTGATTTAAGCTACCCTATGCAGACCATGACGATTCGATCGCAAAAGTATAGCAAAAGTGAAATATATTTTTCACAACGTAAGACTATCTTCAGCTCGATTTTTAAAACTCGCATCTCGAGCTACGGCTCGCAGAATTTCACCCGCTACGTATATTTCCAGACAAGCGCAAGTAAAATAACAGAATTTATAATATTTTAAATTACCAGCGAAACGTTATGCTGTTGCAGAAAATAAACAAAAAAAAAAGTGAAAAAAAAAAGAAAAATAATCTCAAGCTGAACTTTCCCTTCTCGAAACCCTTCAATAGTTATCCGTTGACCTCGAACGGGTCATATTTAAGGGCGAGCCCAAGTGCGAACTTTACAACGCGGCCTGTCCAAGCGGAATGACCGACGCGAGGCTTCATCCTCCTCTCGTGATTTGTGGACCAACGCTAGAGAGAGAGAGAGAGAGAGGATGAGCCTCTCTTCGCTCGCCGATACGTATATCGGCGATATATGCACTGCTCTGTGTGCACTCTCTCGGTCTCTCTCCGAGCCTAAGCGATTATTGTCAATGGTTATATTTTTTCACGCCCCTTCCAATTTAAAGGTGAGCTGTTTAAAAATATTGTTTTAAGACCGTGCACGAAGACGAGGGACGAAGGAATGTGTGATAGCCGGCTGTAACGAAAGGATGTAGCGAAACAATCGCTATTCGTTAATTTAATCGCATCAATAATAAGGAATGTTTTGAATCCGACTGAATCAAGTATTTTATCTAAAATATTAACTCACTGCTATTTCTACCGTTTATTTGATATTTGACCATCCTTCGTGCATGCAGCAGCTTTCAAAAATATCCTTCGGAATAACCGCGAGCATAAAAGTACAGCTAGGCGAAAGCTACAAAATCGTGCGTTATTATAGTTCATTTTAGTTATAGGATCGCGAATAGGCGGCACACAAAGGATGGCGTGTGTGCAGCTATAACAGGGCTGACTGTCCTGTTTGGCGGTCGCCGACGGCGGCGCGTCAGCAAGGCATAATAGGGAATAGACACGAGTGAAGAAGAAGAAGAGAGACCCGTTCGAGGAATTTCGCGGGAGGGAAGTGACGAATCACGGCTTTATGCGAAATATGCAGTCGCTCCGAGAGTCTAGCGCGCATAGGGTATAAGAATGAGGCGTCGGCCGTTTTTCTTCGCGGTTCCTCTTTCCTCATCGACCGCTCGTACGTCTTCGGGATTTATGTTACCTCGCTACGTAAGATATCGCCACAGAGAGAATATGCTCTCTCTCTCTCTCTCTCTCTCTCCCGACTTACCGCTCGCTCGTGGTTCCCCTATTTATACGTCTTTCGACCGCAAAACCAAAGAGCTATAAAATTTCAAAGTAATTAAAATTTTGCTCATCGGCTCTCTAGCAGCTCGTTTATGCATATAATACCCTAATCCGGATGGCTTAAAGGCGCGCATTGATCTGGTTTTTTTACGCGCGTTTCGTTTTGATCGGTTCGCGAAAAGGTCGTAAGTGATCGCAGTGATGTCTTCCGAGAGTTTTTCTGCGGGGATCTCGATACTTTTATGCGGGATTTTTTTTTTCGAGCAAAACTCATTAATAAACTTGGGCTTTCGGATTTGCCTCGCGCTGTTGTTATGTATACCTGTTGATGAATTTTATGCGTCCATAATTTTTAATATCCAATGAATCGTTTTATTTCACTTTAGATCGTAAAATGAGAAATGTTGATACTTGAATTCATTTGCATAAATAAAGCAATTGATTTTCTAAATATGGGGTCGAAATATAGTTTTAATGATTAATTTTTACTGTATTAGAAATAGTATAAATTTCGTGTAAAAATAATATTCCTTTACAAAATATACTTTTAAAAATTTTAATTTCTCAAACGATTTTCTACCATAATAATCTCTATTATAAATTAATCCATTAACGCCCAAGAACACACATTTTTTTCATAAATCTTTGAGCTCCAAACTTCATAATAATAATGGTGTAAACTTGGATGAAAACTGTATACCCTATTATTTTTGGGCATGTTCTGTCGATTTCCGAGGTCAAAATAGCATTTTGATGGCTCCCCAAAAAAATATGGCGGAAATAAAGAAAAAAAATGCGAAAAATCGAAAAATTTTTTTTAATGTTTTTTTTTCGTGTTATAATTCTATGAAAATAGAATTTTTCTTGTATATTTTATACGTCATCACCGCCATTTTGAAAAATTTATATTGATTTGAGGAAAGAAAAAAAAATATTCTCGTAATACTAACTATCATGATCACGATTGATCATGATTAGAATTCAATCCCAACATTCTTTCAACACGAAACGAAATCATTAAAAAAAAAAATTTTCGATTTTTCGCTTTTTTTTCTTTGCTTCCGCCACACTTGTGCACTTGGGCGTTAACGGGTTAAGATAGATAATAATAAATCAAACTTATAATGCTCCCATTTATAATTGAAAACTATCAATTAATAACGTGACTATAGATTTTTACCATAATTGCTGCCTTATTCTATTTTTAAACGAACCTAAATGAATTTATAAATATCGGAATAATCCGAATGCAATTCTACTTTGAAATGAATGTAGTTTGCTTAATTGAATGCGAACATTTGAATTCGTGTGTTTTTAAAATAAAACTAGAAAGAGTCAGAATAATGACACTTTTACTGCAAGCCATCTATGAAAAACATTTATTAGTAGCATCGAATACAGCAAGTTTTATGACTCGCGTGCGATACGCATTGCGTTATATCTACAATAAAAATAAATAAAATATAAAATTACAATATTTATTTCGAAAACATATATAATAAAAATAATGAATAGTTGAAATAAACTTTGAAATTTTAATCGTATTAAACCATACGTATGGATGCAAAGGGCATGGGCCTATAAGCATCAGGACGCAGAAATGGGCCCACCCACGACGCGTAATAACCAAATATTCTCAACATCAAAATAAATTTTTCCAAGAACAAAGATTAAATGGAATTCTCCGATCTCATATTTCTTTTTATAGTCTTTCTGTTTAGATAATAATCGATACATAATCAAGTCCTCAAACGACTTCCGTCAATGCAATCGTTTCGCGATGAGCCATCATATCGCAAAAAACCCAGGATTCCACGACTAGCAACAAAAACAAGAAAAAAATTAGAAACTCCTCTTATATACCTTTATCTCCGAGACAAGGAGAGTGAGAGAGAGAGAGAGAGAGAGAGAGAGAGAGAGAGAGAGAGACAGAGAGAGGAAGAAGATTTACGCCGTGGAAGTGTAGACCGTAGGAGGCTAGTGCGGATTCCACGGGCGATTTTCTCGATTCCCGCGAAGCGAAAGCTATAAAAGTACGCGAGCGGTAATTAAAAGGATGGAACAAGGAGTGATTCACGAGGTAACACTTTCCTGCAGCTACGCGGAGGTCGACTCTAAAGCTGCGCGCGTGACCTGTCGCGTAACGAATCTTCTGCTGATGGAAAAAGAGAAGGATGACCGAGCCACGACGCAATGCGAAGGAGACGCGACGTACGAGGAAATTGATGTATGGACGTCTTTCGCCACCGAATAATGCATTTTATTGCTGTTCTTCATTTTATGGGAATGCGCAGTTGCGCAAGTATTGCTGCGGTAAACATTTTTTCTTTTTCGAACAACACTTCTTGCTGCTTATAACGTATTGTAAGGTTTGTTCTTGAGTTTTTGAACGATGCTGTGTGCTTAAACTGATAATTAACTTTTGCAAATAAAAAGGAAACGGAAATTCAGAATTATGTAGATTTACTGTATCGACGGCTTTTCGAGTACGAAAATACCAAGCACTGAATATTGGGATTGATTGATTAAATGAGAACTCGAAAATTGTATTACTTGCAATATTGAAATGAATTTTTCGAATGTGCTTGGTGACCTGATTAGACTATAATCGTTTTTCTTTTTTTTTTTTTTGCTCACCAACAGTGTACTCAATGGACAAATATTACTACGATACGTAATTTAGCTCAGCAGAAGATGCTTCTATACGGAAATTCCAATTTTTATTTTTTCTAAATTTTGTTATACTGAATTTCTTCACATGGACCAACATTTAAGCAATCCCAACTACTATGTAAACAAACATTTCTTATACTTTAATGCTTTCTCTACTTGGATTATGTCTTAGAGCACAGTAAGTTAATACATCATCCTCTAGTACAGAAGCAGCGTAACAGTTCACTCGTGTTTAGCGTGAAATCTCACTCGCAGGAACCAGCAGATAATGGACAAAGCAAAAGTGGCTAGTGCTTATAGCGTATAAGCGAGGAAAGTTGTCGGTGCGTGAAGGAGGAAGAGAAGCAAGAGAGTCCTTGGATATCGATGACGCGAGGCTCACGATGTAGTCTCTCTCTCTCTCTCTCTCTCTCCACGAAACGCATTGATTCATGTGCCCATATTGATTTATAACGCCGAGCGTCTCCCCATAGTCCCGCGCGTGTGTATACGTGTGGTATAGGTGAATACGCAGGTGTGTCCATTAGTCATCGTCGGTAGTCATTCCTCTTCCTAGGAGAAGGTGCGCGCCGGCGTTTGAGCGACTACAGGACTCGCTTGGCTGTGCATATATATATATATATATATATCTTCCTTTCGATTCTTACGATATTTCATCATTTGGATTTCGAGGATATATACGCGGATAGTAGTCGTCGTCGTCGCGGTCGTTATTCGTATATTAAGGTCAAAATGCGCAGGCAGTTTCTTTTGTATCTGTGTTTCTGCCTGTGCGTGTGTGTGTGGGGCCCCGCAAGAGTGAGTGAGCGGACGTTCCCGGAATGACTCGTTCATTCTTTGGATGTCTTGGGCATTTTTCATACCAATTGTTGCTCGGGATCCGGATCGCTTGATTAACTCTTTGAAATTTAATTTATGATGCGGACTCGATATAATAACAACAATCGCTGCTAATATTGCCTGCGCGTGTGTTTTATTTGGGCTCGCGGTGCTTGTGTACTCTCGTGTATACTAGAGGGAACAATTCCTCTTTTACTTTTAATGTTATTTTGAGATTTTGTAGCTGAGGTCGGTGCGGAGTTGGTTAATGTGCTCTTGGTAGTCTTGATAATTTATTTAAACTTTTATATTACGTATAAAAGGCCAAGGAGCGGGAGAGTTTTCATTTAGAATGATATTTCAAAGACTCGAGAAATCTATGTGTGATTTTTTGATATTTGAAATGAGGGGACAGTGAACCTGCACAGAGGCATAATTACTTATCATTATTGGAAAACAGTATCGTTATATGAGCACATCCATTGCAAAAGATTTTATTAAGTTTTTATGCAAATGCTGTGTACGTCTGGTAATGTGGTAAAAAAAACAATAAACATGTTTAATGATAAAATTTTATGTGATGTATTGATGGAAATTACAGGAAAAGTGAAAATGTAAAATATCCTATAGCTAGAGAAATACAAATGAACCTACGCAATATTTGAATTTTTATAAAAGATGTTAGATTAATCATCGAAAATATAAAATAGTTGCCTATGCGAGAGTCTTCGTAAAGCAAACTAATCGGGTAAAAGTAAACGCACTTATTATTTGAATTATAAATCTTCGATAATGCAATAGAACTCAGTAACTTGACAATGAATATTATCTTGAAACTAGCAAATAAACGTTTTGAAAAATTCAATTACTATCGTATGAGCCGTAAATTGAATGTAGTCAAGAATGCAGTAAATATAATAAATCAATTCTTCATTCAGAAATTTGATAAATTATTTTAATAAGCACGGTATATTGTTCAACCTAAACAATTTTGTTTTGTTTTGTTTACTTTTTAAAGTAAAATCAATCAACTTTTTACATGCATGACATAACTATTCTGTTATGAAAATTATATATTATATACTTCCACGTAATGATTTCATGTGTCACCATCGTACCCTGTCATCAGTTACGAAAAGTTTTTTTAAAAAACCTGTTGTTATTACGAGTAACCTTAATTTCTCCGAAACGAACTGAACAAAACCAGCACGCACGTACATGTAAATCTAAAGTGAAGAAAATCCAGCACGCTTAAATCTAAACTCCTCTAAAGCCACACCAAATCTCACGATCGTCACGAAAGAATGCAGCAGACGAGAACAGGCAAATCCACTTTTAACTCATATTTCAAGCAGCGAGAGCAAAGTGACATCCACGCGCTACGTAAATCCGTTACGTTTCCGCAAAGCCGGCGTGCGTGCGACACTCGGTACACACACCTCGGAGTTCGTGCACACACACACACACACACATTTTGATATAACACGTGATCCCGGAAGAATTTACTTCTACAAGGAATCGGCTATGGTCTATTAGCTGCATGAGCACGTGGAACAAACAGCGCGTACGCCTTTTTCTAAATTGCGCGTTTACTTTGGTGTGTTTTGCAAAAATCTTTGAAACGTCGACGCAGGAGTTTGCGCTTCTTTCTTTTTCTTGGGAAGACCCTTAATGCGTCGCTGTGAAAACCAGACATTCCAGTTCACCACAAGCTGCGAAGAAAGTTTTTTTAGAGTAAAAAAGGCCACATGGAGTGAAGCATATTAAGAGTTTTGTCGGCTTCATCATATACTTGACTTGATAGTTTTCTTTTACAATATCATCTTATTGCTAAACCATCAACAATGTAGTTGCTGACGACAAGTTTAAAACAATTAAGGAAAATATTTGCTTTTACAAAAACAGTACTAAAATTTAAAAAAAACTACTTTTTTCGTTCTGAATTATTTAAAATTTTAAAATTAATCTAAAATGTAACGAATTTCACCCGCGATTTTATCTCTCTTGCGATTTGCTCGAAAAACACGGTCGAATCGGCGTTAAAATCGTTTATCAATTTATTTCATTAAATCTACTAGTGGAATTCGGAATCAAGTCCATCCGGTCGATTCTAATGTAAATAAAAAGTTCCAAAAATCCTGGCGTTCCGCACTCCACATATACGGCGGCTGCAGAATCGCAACGACCCGCAGAATGTCCTCTCGTATCCATCGAATGAATGCATTTTGCGCGCGAAGAGACCCAAGCGCGCCGTCACAGCTGCGCGTTCCCCGGATTCTCGCGTGTGAAGTTGACGATTTTGGGTTACGCGCCGAGCGCGTAATCCTCTTGTATATTGCGATTCAAAATGTAATTTAACGAAGAGCGCGAGTAGAAGCTCGGCGCGGCGGCGTCGGCTCTTCTCGAGAAAATTAAATACTTGTGGCTACGGCGTCATTATAGCGATGTCAATTACAAACCCGTCGAGAGAGAGAGAGAGAGTGGCATAGATATCGAAGTTAGTGTGCAATAAAGCTTTATTATGTCGATGCGTTTTGGCCGCACGCGGCAATCGCTCGCGTCTAATTAAAGTGGAATGTTTTATAATTGCGTTGCTGACATGCTTCAGGCATTTATTCGGTTATTAAGAGCCGTGCATGCACTGAGGATGCACTGCACTGAGGAAATTGAGGAAATTGAGGATGATTTGAAGATGCATCAATGAGCAATAAATAACAATATAACGTTTCTTAAACTGAAAATCGAAAAGTATCGGATATTGAAAATTATTATACACTTTTCAGAAGTTTGCCTGGATAAATATGGAAAATTGTATTCAAACATTACAGACCAAAAAAAAATCCAGAAAATAAACCAAAATTCATTCTCACTTTCGTTCACCACTTTGGCTTACATTTTTTCGCAGGCTATCGTTGGTACACGTAACGCGAGCCATCTTCGATTCTCGCGGCAACAAAAGGAATGAAAAAAGTAAAAAAATAAAAAAGAAAGTGCAAGTCCATAACGAGCTCGGCATAAAAGGGGCTCTCTCTTTCTCTCTCATATGAGCGCAGAGTCGGCGAATGTGAGCGCGCGGCGCCGAAATTGGCACTCTCCGCGGCGCGCGCGTGGAACGATCGTTTCGCGAATGAATATCACGGTGCGCTCCGGGTCCGTGGGGCTCGCGTAATGGTTTTTCATTTGCTAGCGATAAACTGGTAATGATAGCCGGTGGCGGCGATAAC
>UELV01181322.1:0-32227 GCA_900490015.1 Megastigmus stigmatizans
AGGAACTATGTAGCCGGTTCTCGCCATACTCGGTGCGTCGACCTGAGTAATATCACAGAAGTTTTGCAGGAACTTGTTATTAATATTTTTATTGTTAGCAAAGTAATCTCTAGTGAGCATTAAGGTAAATAAGTCAAAACGTGATATATTGGCCTTCTCGTAAAGAGTTTTATTACTAACTAAGTGCTTAGAATCTACCTTCCTGTATAAGTGTAGCGCGGCTCTTAGACAGGAGCGCTCGAACCTGCGAAGTTTTTCAATAGACGCTATTTTGAGCGTGTTTAGATATGATAATTTTCCATTAAATGTTAAAAATCTATGTAAAGTTTCGATATGAAGAAAAAAAAAAAAGAAAAAAAAAAGAAAAAAAACCTCTCCAGCGGGGAATCGAACCCCGGTCTCCCGCGTGACAGGCGGGGATACTGACCACTATACTACTGAAGACTTGCGTTTGGCGGAGAAATAGGTTAATTTTCAATTAATGCGTTAGCGTACAAGTACAGTTATATTAACAGATTTTGAAACAATGGTTAATATTTTGCGAATATAAGTAAATAAATTGTGTAGATGTATAAATAGGCTTCCTCTTCATTTTATATTATAGTTACATGTGATATCTATTATTTGGAAAAATTATAGTGCTTTAAAATACGTATTTCATTTATAAAACGTGATATTAAAAAATGAATCTCCAAGCTGGTATTATTGATATGGCGTAGGTATTACTGCGCAGCAGATACTGCGGAAGATTACTACGTGACTGTTACTGCAGATCTTCTCTTCACAATTAAAAAAAACTTATGTTAATGTAACAAAAACGGCATCTGTTGTACAAATAAGAACATATTAAAAGTTCATAATAATGTAGTTCTCGGGAATATTGGCATATTTATGATAAAAGAAGATTAGAAAATTAAGATTGGTTTTGAGGATACACCATACGCAGTGTACAGTCACAGTATATATAGCTATCCCGCATAGTAGTACCTGATATCAATAGCTATATTATGTTTTTTTTATTACATGTCTACGAAGCTAATACTGCGGACAGATATACGATACATAATAATAAATTATGTTTTCTACTGCTTTTTCTTCGTAGTTAATAAACTAATAAGTTTGAAGGTAAAATAACTGTAAAATATTTTGTTAAAAGCCTTTTATTTTTACAGAAGTTATATTTTTCTACTGTTAAGGAATCCGCAATACTAATACCTTTTTTTCATTACATCACTTCACTCATAAATAACAGTTTGAGTAATGTAGTCATGCAAAATAAAGTGATCTGTATTTATTATTTTCCGAGTACGGTTTTCACAGTAAAAAGCTACTTGGATTTATGTTTGAAAAGTTTGAATAACCTTGCCGGAATTTCGATATTGTAAGGGTGAAAAGTTTTAATTTTTAGTTCACGTTACATTAAAATATTACATACGTATAGGAAACTTCTTCCATGCGTTAATATATAGAGCCATAGCGGCAAGGCGGACGGAGTGGGGAGACCCGCCTAGCACTTCCCCGCCGCCGCCGGCCGCTTGCCGCTATGGCTCTACGCTGATTGGCCCGCTTGACTGATTTTCAATCGACGATTACGCAGTAATTATTGGTCGCATCGAAAATTTCTTAGTGATCTTTTGCTTAGAATTTTGCGCTCTATCCGATTCGGTAGAGTGTGATATTCTGTTTATTAACAGCCTGTATATATATTTAATGAGAAAATTTTAAAATCTCCTACAGAGGTGAATTATATCACTTATATGTAGATCCAGTATATATAAACAAATAACTTAGTTCTATAAGGTGAAAGGCTCAATCGATCACTTAGTTTATAAATTAACTTACGTACTAATTACAGTGGTAATATAATTATAAATTATATATAATAAATAGTAGAGCACCCATTTGCTTTACATGTTATAACTAATAACAATATTCATGTATACTTATATAAGAAACGAAAATTGTTTAGAAACTGTAAATGTGTTTTGCAGATTAAGCATCGTCAACAATTTTAGCGATTCATATTTTAAAAATAATATACAGAGATAAAGATATTATATTATTCTCAACATCTTAATAATTTCTTTTTAATTTAATAAAAATTGGATGTATTCTATTTTTCGACTTTTTTTTTAAATTTTAACTATCATTTTGTCAAATTCTAATATTTTGAGATCATTTGGTAACAAATTAAACAATCGTATTGCTAGGGTGTAGCTACTCTTATTACTTACAGTCTTATTGATTGTTGATATCTGTATTTCCAGTTTTATCATTTAGATTATCATATTCATTTTTTAGATCATAGTAATGATATATCAGAGATTCAAATGTAAGCATTTTCTCTAGGTTCAAAGGTCGACTTCAATCGCAAAAGTATCTTTGTACAATATTTTATGCCGTCTGTTTTGCTTATTTTGTAGTAAACTGAGGATATTTGTATTGCACCATTCAAAGCCATTATACCATAGTTTAACATCCAATAAAAGAAAGCATGATAAAGCATCGTCAAAGTTTTTGATTACTGTTTTTAGTATCCCAAAAAAATAAATACAGAGTATTTGGTTTTATTTATTATGCGTTTTTCAATATTTTAATCTCATTCAACACTACAATCAAAAATAGTTACCGGTACTTACAATTTTATATCCTATAATTACTACCTATTTTTATGTTTAAATTATCTGTTACGCTATTTTTATACTTTAATTGGCTTTATATTTTGTAAATATATTATAGTTAAAAAAAAAAAAAACAATAAATGGATTTTTTTATGTATAATGAAATTAACATTATTACAGTATCTTGATACAAAAATTGTATTCCATTTTGTTGAAAATTAATAATATTTATGTACATTGGACTACTATTTAGTTTTATTAAAAGGATTATTTTACGTGATATTTAAAATTACTTTTATACATTGTTTCTTTTTTTATAATAACAAGATAACGTTAAGATCTTGTTCATGTACAATAAAACATTTTCAAAAGTCAAAAAAGTAAAAAATCACTAAGCGGAAACTGTGCTGTTAGATTCCAATTTAACTTGATAACCAGATGTATTGGTCTGCCGATCATTTAAGTTCTTTATACCAGAATAATGATCTTCAATTTCCTTGAGCGTCCTACCCTCGGTTTCAGGGAGTATAAAATACAACACTACAAGTCCAAGGATATTGATTAATGCGAAAAATAAAAAAGTTCCTGCCATACTTATACCCTCGATCATGTACAAAAATGTTTTCGTCGCTATAGCTGAATAAACGTAACATGTAGAACTGACAAATCCATTTACCACGCTACGAACGTCCGCCGGGAACACTTCACTGGAAATTACCCATGGTATATTTTTTATTCCAATACCTGATGCAAAAATTATGATTAAAATCATAACAGTGGGTATCCACGAGTATGTTTGAACGTCGATCTGGTAGTAATCGTTAAGAAAACTATATATTGTTACTGCGAATAGTGACAATGCAGTGCCGATCAAAGAAACAAATGTCAGTATTCTTTTACCAGTATAATGAATAAGAAAAACCATCAAGGCTGAAGCGAGGACATTGAGCAGTCCCATAATCATGGTTGCTGTGTATTCGTTAACAGGCGAATGGAACTTTTCGAACAATAGAATCGCATAGATTAAGATTACTGTACTGCCGTTAAAGCAACTTATAAAAAATGCAAAAGTAACCTGTACAAAAGGTAAGTAAACTGTTCTTCTAAAATATGGTTTGGCAATTTCTTTCAAAGCTTTCTTGTACTTTTGAACATTATTATCTGCGTAGTTATTAAACCTAGGTGATGACTTCTGGATGAACTCAAGCATTGCTTTGTATTCGTGTCTTGTATTATAAGGTGTTGTCCAACCTCGGACCCATGCAAGAGCTTGTTCACTTTCAATGAAACGTTTTTTATCTACAAACAGATTTTAATTGCATAATTAACAAAAAATATTTTACAGATGATTACTTAAATTAAGATTATGCTACGATTATTACATAAATTTTTATAGATACAATAGCAACAAATAGCATGTTGACGGTAAAAATAATCTTATCTATATGTAACATAATATTTTTTTTTCAAAATTAGTATAGATCCTGCTACATATCCAGCCTATCCCGATTTCTAGGATAGCCGGTTGCGATTGACGACGCCTCGCTCCCCGATTCCTTGCGCGCGCGGTCGTCAGACGCAAGCGGCTATCCCAGAAATCGGGACAGGATTTTGCGATTTTTCAATGGAACGATCAAATGTAAAATACGGATTCAATATCTTCCGTAATTTACAAGGAATAGCTGGCTCGAAATTCAAATGATACACCGAGCAGCGAAAATGACCCCGAATTTCTTACCGTGTAAAAATAGAATAAAATGAGAAAATCCATTATTTTTCTTCTAAAAATCAGAATGTTATACTAACTAGTTCAAATGAAACTGCAAGATATCGTTGTTAGACAAGTGATTTTTTTGCTTTTCAAAAATAATACGTTATTTTTTTATAAAAAAAATTATTTATAATGTTTATTACAATTAAAAGGAGCGATGCATGGTCGCTCTTTTTACATAAAGTACCGTATTATTTTCTAAAAAGTAAAATAAAATATCACTTTTTAGTAGTGTTGGTATCTATCGGAAAATGGAGTACTCCGACGTCCTCTTAACAATGGGATCCTCATAAGTTCGTTAATAGCCGCTTATACTATAGAATTATTATTCTAACATGTAACGACACACTTAATAATACAGTTTGCAGTAGAGGTTGTTGATTTGTAGATAATTATTAATTATTTAATTTATTATTAAATATTAATTGTGATCACTGTACTTGACATATTAAAAACTATAAAACATGCAAGAAATATGAAATTGATAAAATAAAATTTTACCTGCAAGCCAATATGGACTTTCAGGTACCAGTAACATCGCTAAGAAGCACATGATCGGAAAGGCGAGATTAATGAGGACAAGTTTGCGCCAATAAATATAACTGCCCATTATAAATTGTAAAAAGATGCCGATCATGATTGACAAAGAGATGGTAGCGGACAAAGATCCTCGAAATATCGGTTGACCGATTTCTGTGACATACGTCTGAGTTGGCGCTTCGGCTAGACCGCCGGCTAAGCCAGTAAGTGTGAATGCTATAAAGAGCATATCAGCATTGGTTGAGTAATGCAAAATTATCATTGAGGCCATGTAAGGAATCGTTAGGAGTATGATGGTAAAGCGACGGCCCAACCACTGGGTGAGCATACCACTTAGAAGAGCTCCGACGGTTATCAAGATGTAGTTCATGCTGCCTGAAAATATAAATATCAATTAATCTAGTTGATTTTGTATATTTTATTATACTATTTTTAAATTGCATTTGATATTATAATAATATTATATATTTATATGCCCATCGGGGATAGAGCAAAGTTTGTTGGTTATTGATGTATAAAAATTATTTGTGAATTACTTTAAAATTTTTAAATTTATTTAACAATTTTCATGTTACAAAGACTTATGAATCCGATTGTCTTATTTAAAAAAAAAATAGATTTATAGCCAAACGTACCTTTTATATATTAATCATGACAGTGCTTTTTTATTCTGTTAGAATAAATATATAATTAAATAGAATTAATGACTTCAAGTACATTAAAAAAATCCATATTTTTGATTATCACAAAACTAAAATTCTTTAAACAAATATTAATTTTTCAGCGATTGAAGAATAATATTTAAAAAAGTTATACGTCAAACATGAAAATCCATCATACTAGTCTTTAATTAAAATATTTAAAATATTTTTAAAAACTTAAAAATTAAAAAAAAATCGAATATTTTCAAAACTTATTAACCAATGTTTTGAAAAATATGCAGATTTCAAGGTACAAAATTTTTATTGGTATATAAAATTTTAAAAAGAATTTAATTAGAACAGTTTTACTAAAAGTAACAAATCTTAATGCCTGAAAATTTAACAAATGTATGCTAATGATACTTTTAATAATTGAATAAACTTTCATGAGATGATATTAGATTTCGAGTGTCTTACAGTATAATTCGTGATTCCGTCATTTTAATGTACTACAAACAAAAAGTAGAGCTAAAAATTCTGCGGATTAACATGTATACTTACTCTTCACGTAACCCTATACTTAACACAAGATAAACGAAATCTAATAATAAATTCTCGTACGAAGGTATTCATTTGCTTAATTTTACTGCTATCCAATATACGAGTACCTAATCTGGCTTTTCAACGTCATATCAATTTAAGTAAACTGTACTTTTGATGTTATGACCTATATAATTTTCATTTTAATTGCAGCTATGGTACAAATTTTTTAATACATAAACATTCTGTTCTTTTTTCACACAATTCCATGTAAATAACATAAATTTTCTAAAAAATATTATTAATTGAAAATGACTACCTACCCGGAAAGAGTAGTAACAAGCTATTCGAAAAAAGACTAATGTTTCTAAATAAGTCTTCTTTTTTTTAGGTTTACTAGGTGATGGTAGAATATAGAGAAATATTATTTCCTCTATTCATCGAAAAGGTATTAATTGACGCTAAAAGCTTATATGTTACATAGTCACATACTCTATTAATTATATTAAATTGTAAGTCATTGTTTTGCATTAAGTTATAAAAATTGTAATTTTTTTTGTGTATTATAGTGCATGTTTTTCTGTTTTAAAAAAAATTATATTCCCTTGAAAAGGGTTATGCTTGTTTTAACAAAAAAATGACCAAAACGTCGGACTTAGTTGAATAAAAATACTCGATTAATTGCAAAACCATTAGTCATTTAATTTTTTTTTTATTTTTAAAGTTATAACATTATAAGTCAACAACCATTACAACACTTATGATTAATTCTATAATTTATTAACTCTGTATCGGATATAAGAATATTTATTTTTTAATTTTCATTGTAATTTAAATTTACTTTTGTAAAACAATAAAGATTTAAAATAGGTATAATTTACGAAGCCTCAGTGCGTTGGAAATTATATTAACGCGCACGACGAGCGACGAAATAGGAGAGTGCGGTTTGATGCACTTGAAGAAGATGGTGAGGATAGAAAAAATAACATAGCTCCGTAGGAAGATGCAAGTTATGTAATCCAAGTAACCTGTCAAGATGCGTAATAGACCTTCATATAAAATTATACTGGACCGAAAAACTCGCCTATGGCATATGGATCGCATAACCTTACTGTTTACGGGAAACGATATACGATATTGCAATTGATGCATTTTGCAATGACTAGGCATTCATTAATTTACATCCTTATATAAAACTTGATAATTGATGTGTTCTGATGAAAATGGACACAATGTAATAATATATAGTTGAAATAAATGTCACTGACGGACTTACTTTAAATTGCTTATTTTGTTTAACTTTTGGTATATTAAAGTAATTAAGTTCTTCTCAGTTCCACCAAATTTTACTTCATGCATTATAATTAAAAATAACTAAATTAACTAAAGTTAATAATACACGAAGACTTTATTAGGTGTCAAAAAACAAAGATTGACTATATTTAAAAATATTTGACATATAATATGTTTGGCTATTATATAAATGATTGTAAGATTACTCTTTTTTGATAATAATCTTATCTAATATTAATAAAATCATATTTATTTTAACGATTTTTGAAAATGAATCTATCGATCGTAATTAGAGTATTTGATACAAATGAAATGCAGCACTGCTTTGTGCCTCGTTCTCTGTAAACCTTCAAAAGTGTTTTTCAATTATGTAAAAATAATGAATTTATGTAATTTTTCATTATCCCTGAAGAGAATTTTTTTCTTATTTGCTGGCTTTGAAGGCTTGTGGAAATAGAGAGAAAGAAAGAGAGAGAGAGAGAGAGAGAGAGAGAGATGAGTTTATTTGTAAAATTTTTACAAAAAAGAGAGAGATTATATTAGATTGGGTTAAATATGATTTATCATATAAATAAAATGTCGCGAATTTAAATGATGCAATGTCACAAAGTGCCTAGATAGATGAATAAATAAAGAAAAAGAGGTAGACAGACATACAAACAAACAGATAGACAGAGTCGAAATTTCTTTCTTTCATTTAATGTTTATGTTTTACTATTATTCCAAAGCGAAGGCTTAAAATTATTAATTTTATAGACATCGAGATAGATACTGCTTTTCATAACAAAAAATCTGAAGAAGGGAACTGAAATGAAAAGGGATGAAAACTGAAAATAAAAAGGCATATAATAAATACACCGCATAAGTATCGTTAATTTACTAATTTTGAATTTTGTATGAATTTAAGATTCTACTTGTTTGGGTTTGAATGTGTAGGTATATATAATAGAATTTAACGTTCCTTGTGTATTAACTCTAAGTGAGTTGACTCAATTGATCATCGAAGAACCAAATAAAAAACGCATTTTGGGGAAACTATTTTATTGCGATATTCGAAGGTTTGAACTTTGACATGCTTTCCCCTGCAAGTAAACTTCGCAATTAATTTCAAAACTTCAAATTACGTCGCTTAAAGCATGTTTTTTACATCACTGATTTGATTGATCAGTAGATTCAGTTAACTGTACTTAATAAATCCAAGTGTGTAAAAGTACATGTTTGTAATTTAACACACTAGGAAGTGTGTTGCCTATGTTTGATATGAATAAATTTTTCACATTTTTTTACGCTTTCTTACCGTAACTCTATCAAATATGAATAGTTATCTTTGAAATTTGTACACATACATTGTAGTTATAAGATGTTTCTAAAAAAACAATATTTGTAAACTGAATAACGAATTTATTAAAATCTTTTTCCAACCACTACAGAAACTTTTAATGAATATGTTGTTCTATGAATTTTCGAATTATTATCTTTTATCAATTCTAAACTCTTGCTTCTAAACACATGTACCTAAGTCAGCTTGAAATTACGAGATAGAGAAATAGATAATACTGTTTAACCTTTATATCTAGAAATCTGTTATAGAAAGTTATACAAAAAATTTATATGACCATGAATTATTAACATAAAGTGATTCGTGGTACATCTTTTTTATGCGGTAGAAATATATTAATAATATATTTTATAATCATAAAAATTTGGTATACAGATTAACCTGTATGTCATATAATCGGATATAACTGGTTATGCAGATTAAAAATATAAAAAATTCTAATATTTCCTGATAAATTTATTTTAAATTCAAAATCAAAACTACATAATGTCGTTTTTTATCATACTTAGTATTCGAATTTTTACCAGATAAAGACTCTGCATTTCTTATCTTTAAAGTTAATGAATTGACATTTATGCATTTCCTTCGATTAATGATGCATGAGAATTTAAGCTTAGCTTAAGTTTTGAATCGGGATGCTAAAATTACGACTTAAATTTAATCCCAGAATGATTATGTGATACATACTGAGCCACGTCAACTCCGCAAGTGTAACAACGATTTCCGCATCTTTTTTGTACAATTCAGGAATGAGTATCGTAGAAAATCCCATACTCATGCCCATGGATAAAGTTAAAAAGCTAGCTGCTAATGTGGCCAAGTACTGTGTCAATCCACATCTTATCTTCGAAATCGAACGGACTTCCGTATCTTCAGCTCCATTTTCCTTGCCAACTTCATTTTCTCTGTAACGTTTTGTACATAAAATCAATTATTTTTACGTAAGCTGAAATTTTTACGTAATAACTTGAGTGACAACATAAAAATAGCGCTATAAAATTTATTATGCACTTAATTATCAATTATTGTCGTATGCATTAGTGATAATGAGTTGTTATTTTTTCGAGGTGAACAATATACATTTTGAATTTTAAGATATTGTATTTGATAATTTTCACGAGTGCTATACGAAATCTCATTTTTTTTGGTCCACTCCTAACTGTAAAAACCGAAAATCTATTTAATATATATTTAAAAATTCATGTTTTCATACAAGGTTTGGATGGCTCAAGGTAAGAGTTTATGGACTTATCCATTAAATTACAGAAAGTACGTGTTCCTATTTCGAACAATATTTACCAAACTTTTTCAACATTTAAGAATACGGTCCATTCGTTTTAAATCATCACAATGAAACTTTGATTTTACGAAAGTATTGTTTTTTGTTTCTGTGAATTGAAGAGAATTGGTATTTCATAATTCTAGGTACAGTAGACCGAGGTAATGTCATATTTTAAAGCAAATTATAATCTGTATACCTTAATACCAGTTTTATTTCAAAATAAAGGAAAATATTATTTACATTAAATTCTAAAAATATCTTCTTTCAATTTATTGAATGATTATATACAAGATCTTAGTTTTCAATAGCCTTTTATCTAAGAAAACGTATTTATTAAATGAGATTTATAAATATTTTCTACTAGCAAATAATGCTAGATTTGTGGTAATAATATCTTAGAAACTCTAAAGTACAGAATTGAAAAAGAAATAATGAGATATTAAATGTTGCGAATTTGTTTAATAGCCGCGTTATTAAATGGTAGCCTGGAAAAACAGGTTAGAGTCATTTGCAACGTCTATCTGATTAAAATCTTCTTTAAAAAACTCATAGTTATAGTATTACAAACTTTACGTATAAATAATAATATTAATCTCAATCTATTTAAAACTTGAGACATGTACTAGAAGTAACTATTATTTTTTTATTTAATAAATAGATTTTGATCACCTCAAATAAGGGTAATTCCGGTCATTTTCAATTTTTTATTTCAACCTCAAATAAAATAAAACGTATTCGCAGCTAAATTTGTCTTATACTTATGGATAGTAAACGCTACAAACTAATTAAATGATCTGTAAATTTCAATTTAATTTTATTAAATCAAATTATTAATTAAATCTTAAATTTCTAGTGCATATTCTTTTTACCTACATGTAATAAATGTATGATAATTATTCAAATGAGATTGGCCATTCATAAATTTCCATTCATTCGTATTCGAGCAAATCATCAATAAATATTAATTTCGGCATGCTGTTTGTAACTACCTGTCTGTTTTTTTTATTGTTTGCACGTGATATTTGAATGATCTTAATAGTAAATTTAACGATTATATGCCTACGAAATTCGCTAATCATTGTTAAATAATTAAATATCTTTAAAAATTCAATATTATGTACGTATGTTAATTAAAAATAGAAATGTAAGATTTATGTTTACCGTTTCGAGTCTACTGGAGATGTGCAAAGTTCCATTGTATTCACCGTGAAAATGGTTCAGATGTTGATATGTGTTCTTGGTATGCATAAAAACTTCAATATAAAGTAGTTGGGAGACTTAAGAAGATTTAGTAAACTTAAAAGCGAGGCCCGTTATTTATTAAAAAAATATAAAGTTGCGAATGTACACAATCTTTTTTTCTTTTTCATGATGTTAAGAGAAACACACGTTTTACTCAGTCGACGACGTTCGAGATACTAGTAAGCTTTTGCACAGCTCTGATGTATAAGACTGGTGAGAAATTTTCTCTCGCCTTTAGCGACTAATCATTATAATACGTTCAAGGCATATCTTGATTTTTTTGCTTTATGTAACTGCCGTAAAGTTGGTAGCTCCATTGCCTACAATGAATATTTAATAGATACAATGAATTGTATAGGGGAATTAGTAAAGAAAGAGAAAAACTATCTGGACAGCATCGTTTGTTATAATGTATTTTTCAAAAATAATTATTTAAGAAAATAAGTATTGGAAAATAAAGTTTTCCGAGATTAATACAAGTAGATGGCGTCATTTCAAAATATGCATCTTCGGAGGTAAAATAGTGGGAAAACTCAAGTTTTTTAATTATTTATTTCATAATTTATTAGAAACGTTCGTCGACTTACTAACATCAAATTATTTATTTGGAAATAAGTTAAAAACTAAGCCGGTTTAGACAAAATATTACATAGGTGTTTCGAAACGTCTTTCAATTGATATCTGGAATGCACAGAATATGAATATACCTATATTTATTTATTAAATTATTTTTGTTAGTCTTTTCAATCCAACATAGAATAAATATCTCTACTTTTGTAGAAATAGATCTCCGTTTATTTATCAGTTGAAACTGGTAAACTTGTTTTCTTGATGTACAAGAAACAATACTTCCGAATTTCAGAGATTAATATATAAATTCAAAATATTTGAGCTATCGAAAACTTATATACCATTTCTATAGTATCATAGTCTCTAATGGTTTGCTGTTATAAAGCTATTCCAAGATCATAATAGATTGCCTATAATACACGTAAATTAGTTCATCATATTTCAGAAAGCATCAATTAGTGTTTCTATGTGTTTGATTGCTTAAAGGACGTAAACGTGGGATAAACAAATAAAAGCTACTCTACTAATGTCATGCAGAGTGGCGAGCTGTAAATTAAGTTAATTAAATTAAAGTTAAATATTTTCAAAATGTAGATCGAAGAAGATGTAAATCTAGTTAATCTATCTGCTTCTCCGATTTTAAATACTGATAATAAAATAGAAAGCTAACAACTAACTAACTCACTGACATTAAAGTCTTAAGTATTAGAATTATAAAGTACCTACAGATAGTGCATCGGGAAATTTTGCAATTACTTGTATATCTTATCTTTCATTAAGGGAGTGTAATAGTCCTGCTTACTGACATTATATTAATTTTAATCTATTAAAAAAAAAATTAATTTATGTAAAAGGAATTGGTGCTTCTGATAAATTAGATCCAATTATATTTCAAAGAGCAGGTATCAATAACACATTTTATTAATATTGTAATAACCAAGTAAGAATTCTTCGGACCTCAAGTATCGATTATTTAAAAGGAATCTCAAAAGTCATTCATTCTTTTCAAAAAAGATGCTATAATTTTTTGTAAATCTATATCTAGACAAATTCAGGTCACGGTATTTGAAAGATGAGACTTTATTAAAACCATTGAAAATATTGTATTTAGAATTTTATTAATGACATTTACATAAAAAGTTACAGCGTCAAAAGTTAAGCAGAAAAAATGTAAATTTAGGTCTGAGTGTCTAAATTGTTAATTTACCTAATGGATAATAAGACTCATTTTTTAAGATAATAAGATAATTTGACTAAGTTTAACTCAAGCAGTCCAAAGTAATCTTTTAGCATTAATTCGAAGTAATATAATCGAACATGCAGATCAATTCATCCTGTACCGGCGCGATCCAGAAGCGTTAGATGAATGAAATAATTTATTTAAATAAATCTTAAATATCTTACGTGGAATTAAATAAACCGAGACTAGAAAGTGGAAAACCAATATACAGCTTCTTACCTGTCATGCATGCCCACCGCACTAATGCCGAATCAAATAAACAGAAGCGAGAAAGTAGCGAACAAATAGATACTTACCTTTGGCGTTCGAATGAGTGAAATATTGTACCGCGCATGAACAATCGTTTTGAACACCGAACAACGAATCGCAGTTAATATTTGCTCAATTTGTGCTGCTATCACAGGGTTTGCTATAGGGTTAAACGACGAACTAATTATTATTTCACTCGCTCATGGGAACGTACAAAGCTTAGAAGAAGCTATACAAATAACTTCTTAACTTGCGGAAGCCCCTACGGGTCCCCTCATATTGTGTCGCGAGTGCGCCGCAACTTTAGCGCACGCGCGTGAAAATTTTCACGAATTTTTAATAGTTCTGTTTATTGTATCTTGTTGTAGCTTTTTTTTTAACATATACAATGGATAATTGGTTAAGCTGTAGTCCGACGTTTTTTTTTATGCGCAGATAAAATAAATCTGAGAAATTGATATTGAAAGTTTTTTTCGGCTGCTATTAGGTATACGATAACTTATTCATATAACAATTTTTATATAGATTAATATCTTTGTCTTCTATAGTAATAATTGATGTAAATATGATATTGATTGACAAATTTGATATATAATGTAATTTTACTTTTCTTTAACCTTTACAGGACCGGTATGGCCACTTTAGTGGCCTCTTGGGGAGGGGGTAGTTGACCTGGGCATGTTGGGTCTACTTATAAATGAATTAGGCATATCTGTAATATCGATTTTGAACTGAAAAATACCGGCCCTGAAAAAGGCTAATTAATTTACACTTTATAGTGGCTTAATTGAACAAACAGATCTTAAATTGTTACTTTCAAAATTCTCCATTTGATTTCTTAGTTTAATGCTTTTACCGTTACATCTGTTCCAACTAAACATACTTTGTTGGCTGAATTCAAAAGCGTCTTCTCCAAATAATCTTCACCTGTAACAATATCTTTCTTTATCATTGGAATATTAAACCTTAAACCTTCAATTGATACGCTTGAATCAATATTATCCTTAGTATTCGTTATATTATCTTTTGTCATAATTGTTACTTTCATTGTTACTGTAGTTACTACTCAGAATTTTTCGAGATATAAATTCAGTAGATGCTATTTAAAATTAATTGATTTTTCTCAAGTTTTTTTCGGCTTATAAGCTTTCATGTGAAATTTTTGACATAAAGAATTCTTATTGACTGGCTTATCAAATAAATTTTCGGCGTCAATAAACTTATCGTCTGTTACATTTTCAATTAAATACTGAATATTATTAATTACCTTAATCATCTCTCTATTTTTTGTAAATAAGTATTATATTAAATTAATAAGATTGAGAACCTCTGTATTGTCGCTATTCTTTTCTTATTTTATAATTTTTCTCTATCCTCTATAGAAAGGAGGACTAGGTACAGGTTAATATATTATCTATCTAATTTTATAACACAGTGGGCGTAAAATTTGTATCTTACGCCTTAGCTCTTCCACTATTTGTATAACATTTTTATTGTTCGAATTTTTCGTCCACTACGCTATAAAATAGTATATGTATCTTGGGCGTAACGATTATACGCCTATGTTGCATAATATACTATTATATTTTTTTTTTCATTTATATTGCAGTCAGTTTAACAGTAAGTATTTTCTTTTACAAGCAAGAGCTTGAAAAGTTAAAAAAGGAGCAACAATAAAAAATGAATATCTCATGGATGCATACAAATAAATGTGGTACAACGCTGAATTTTATCTTATTAAAATTCTTAACTTGATAATTCCGAGCTTAGGGTCTAAGATCATTATATAATTTATATTTTTAAAAAGGCCCAGGGTATTGAAGGTTTTTTATCTCGCACAAATTCTCAGCTCGAGAGTTCCGGTATTAAGTGCTTAGAGTGTAAGAGCTCAGGGTTTAAATTATTTTTATTTATAAAATGTTTATCTCTTTGAAATTCTCAAGTCGACAGCTCCAAGCTTAGGGTGTATAAGATCCATGAACAAAAATCATTTAAACCCTAAGGAAGGCCAGGATAGTCAATAATGTTTTTATGTCTTTAAAATTCTTAACTTGAAAGCTCTGAACTTAGGAACTACGGGGCCACCGATACCACCAGTAATATTGGTTAAAAGGTGGTGCAGGATATCCTTATTTTAAAGAATACAAACGAAATTTGGTGTTGTATCAAACGAAATTTGGTGTCTTATCAAACTAAATGTAAAATACTACTATATTAAGTAGCAAAAAGAATTTATTTTAATTTATGTAATAATTAAAAAAAAAAGAAAGAGGAAGAAGTAAAAGTTTGAATCGAAGAACCAAAAGAGCCTCCTATGATAAAAGAATTGAATGCCCAAGCGAGAAAGACAGATGATCAGAATACAACAATTATACAAATGCACACAGCAAAGTACTCCAGGAACTGCGAGTAAACCAACGTTAGTGGAAAATGAACAGGGAGAGAGAAGAAAAAAGGAAGGAACGAACGAAGGCACAATCGGGAGAGGACATCAAGCGTTTAGCGGAACAAATGAACAAGATCATATTGAGAAACAGTGGGAGGAGGATCGAGTCAAATTCTTGATAGAAAAAAGAAGAAAAATGCAACAAAAGAAAGAAGAAAATTATATAGCTAGAAAAGCAGTGGAGTTTAAGAGGGAATGAGCTTCCGGAAAGTTCGAGTCACCTACAAGGAGCAACGGAACCACAAACTCGAAAACGGGGTAGTCCTGAATGGGATGAAAGAAGAGTTGAAAAAAGAAGCAGAGTAGGAGCACCGAATGCAAAATGAGCGGGACAAGGAGGAGTATGAAGAACATTACAGAAAGCAAGAACGGGAAAAAGAACTGCAGCAGAGGGAATTGAGGCAATCATTCGGAAAAAGAAGACACAAGTACGAACAGCAGAAATGGGTAGGGAATCCAAAGGAAAATAGACTTCATGAGATACCACGAGGAATCCGTAAGGCTGAGATACCTAAGAGGACAATGCGAAAGAGAACAAGAAAGAGAACAATGAAAACTAATGGACACAAAAGGAAAGGAGACAACACTGAATCAGTAATTAAGAAGAAAACAATGTATAATAGTTATAGTAACAGAGAAAAAAGGAACAAATTGAGAGAAATAAAGGAAAAAAGGGGCTTTGATTGAAAATTTATGCCGGGATGCCTAAAATACAAGATAATGATTCGACGATTCTACATCTAATGATGTTTCTGATTTATCCTCTTCAGTTACAATTTACTCTATGCAAATGTTTACACTCTTATATAATGTTTACATATTACTCGTTTAATATTCGAATGTACCTCATAAGACCATCACGATGGCTGCCTTGTATAGTGTAAAGTTAGAATATAGCAATCGGATACGTTACGTGATTCTAATGATGACAAAAAAGTCCATTTCGAGAATAAAGATAAGACTCAAGCTTGAATAAGTGATGTGTCTATAGATGGTACAAATATAGCACTTATTGAATCTTTATTTTCGAAATGGATTTTTTTGTCATTATTAGAATCACATAAGTTCATACGCACCCGATTGCTACATTCTAAATTTACACAATACAAGGTAGCCGTGATACAAGGTAATCGTGATGGCCTTATGAGGTACATACAAATATTAAACGAGTAATATGTAAATATTATATAAGAGATGAGATTTCACATTGTTATAGAATTATTTGATTTCTATTCGGAACAAAATATAAAATACAAAAAGAATAATAATATTTTTACAGTTTTTAGAAAACAGTCGAAACTAATCGAACTTTGAACTGATAACAAAATCAAATTATCATTCTGCCTCTTCTCGTAAAATTTTTTTCAAGTGCTTTTAAGGGATATGTGTCATAGTCGGGAAGATTCCTGACCTTACCGATTTTTGCATTGAACGAAACATACAAAGAATAGAAACTAATTTTTGGAAAAAGATACCACCTCTTTAATCATGTCAGCATTAAGTGGTTCTAGTTTCATGAAATTCCATCCACAACTTTCCAAAAATTAGCGACTATCTTATATATCGTTAAATACAAAAACCGGTAAGGTAGAAATCTTTCCGAGTAAAGCAAATTATTTTACCGTAAATAAATGTATGCCCGTAAAGTAGGCATCTAGTCGATGTAGTAATTGTTTTTACTATAATATGAATAATGACCATAAAGTTCAAAATGATTTTAAACTGATTAAACTTTCCATAAAATTATGTATGAAATTACCTTAGCAACAGTGCAAGAGTGTGCGGAATCCATTCTTCTATTCCTCACGGAATATATTATTAATATAGGCTAAAATATAATAGCAAGTTTTTTTATTAAATTAGAGTAGCATTGGTAGATAAATTGGTAGAGTTTATTTGCTTAATTTTATTTTTTTTATTTCAATATCATGTTTATTAAGCATCTGTTAATACAATAACTAAGGAGGATACCAACAAAGTTATAGTTACCAGAGGAACGCAGGCGAATGTACATAACCGGTATTTTTGCTTAGAACTTCAAAATATGAAACTTAAAAAGGAAAAATTAATCTGGGGAGGTGTGGGGATAATTGAAAAGAATAAGGGTGAAGTTTACTGAAGTAAGTGGAAAAATCAAGATTATACTTTCTAAATTTTTTCCCGCTTCTATAAGTACGGGTGAATTCTTATGGGAATCTTGAAGTTTACATAAATTCTTCATGTTTGTAGTTTTACGCGTTCCCTATTGATATTTATAGGGGCATACATTTGAATCATCCTTTTTTTCTTTTTTTTTCTTTGTAAAAACTACATCGAAATGAAACTTTACACTTTAGGTTATATGAGAGCAGCCCTGTTAAAATTAAATCTAAAAGTAAGAAATAAGAAGATAGAAATAAATGCGTATTTATTACCTATATTTACTATTTTATTTACTTCTTATTTTTCTCAGTTAATCTGAAAACGTTTTGACCGTCATCAATGAAAAGCCCGTGATTTATTTAATACAGGGATTTAATACAGGGATTAACATTACCTTATGAGAAAAATGTTCAGTTTATACTGTTTCTGAAAATTGTAAATAGATGGCAGCCTCAGTTTCGAAAGCGTTATCAATAAAATTTATACAAAACTTTTTTCGCAAAAAGCTTAGAGATTATAGCTATAAAATACCGTAAAATCACGTCCTCTTTAACTGCAAAGCTGATCAGAGTTAGAAATTCAACTTTTTAATAAACAGGCGTATTAGATCGATTTTGCTTATTACATGTGTGTTTAAAAGAAAATATTATGGCGCAGAAGGGTAAAGTATTATTTTATATACTTTGGGGGACTTAGGGATGGAGTGAAATAATTTTTAAGCTTATACATTATGGGTCTTTTGTAATTTGCTTTTTATTTTTGCAAACTGTTCATTCATTTTCGATTTTATATATTTTTATAAAATTATTTATGTACAAAATGTAAGCAATTTGGAAAGATTAATCATTAAATAAATAATGAAATAAATATATGTACATACAAAGAAGGTCTAAATAGTAAAAAATTATTATAATATAAAAAATAATGAGATGTCTATTGGCTTATATATTGTAGGTGTCCTGGTTGAAATACTATCATCACTGCTGTATATGTATTATCGAACAAGGTCTGTATGGTTAAATGTTTTAAGCTACATTGAAAAAAGTTTGTTCATTAAGACCAAACACTTTGTTAGATACTCCCTAACAAATATTTAATTGAAACAACTAAATTAAATTACTTTAACAATAAGCATGGCTTAAATCAATTACATAGGTACTTAGTAGTTTCAAATATATATTTTGCAAGGAAGTGTTCAATAAAATGTTCAATTAAAACTGACAATTATACTAGCGTTTTGTACAGATTTGCATAGTTTGTCCATAGACAAATCCGTACAATATATGGCACTAGACTAGACGCGGATATTTATATCCGGCGAGATTGTTTAATTGTTTAATTGGCTATTGTATTAGCGCAGTCTTGACTGGTAAAAATATAGCCTTTTTCACTTTTATGAAATTTTTGGTTGTCATCTTCTCTCGGTAACTCAATGTAGATCTGCACTCCATATTATTTATATAACTCCAGTTAATATTAGGTAATCCTTATAGTTAAAATGCGAAGCTTCAATAAATGTTTGTTGATCATTCTTGTTTTGTAGCTATAAAAAGTAATATAAATATTAGACTTTTACATCATTGAATACTAAAATTTTTTATAAATTTAAATGAACCTATAAACTGACAAAGATTTTTTTATTGGTTTTACAGTCTAATCAATATTGATTAGACTGTAAGACCAATAGAAAAATCTTTGTCAGTAATATTTCTTAATGTTTAAAATGAACCTACATCAAAACCAAAATAGCATTGCTTTCCGTTCACGAAACAATCTATAATTATTTTAATTACATATTTTACTATTTGATTGTAAACTGAGCTATCGTAAGGACACGACATACGTTGAAGGCAGCAATAAGACGCATGAAATCCTTTTATCGATCCATTTTTACTGCCGGGAAAAACCCGTAACGAACTTTCTAAAGGCCATAAAACTATATAGAATTTAAACTACACTATAGAATTAAAAATTAGTCAATATTTAACATTTTACTATAATATGAACAGGGATTGTCGTCGAATTTTTTTTATAACAATCTTTGTATACAACGATAACTTTAGTCTACCTTTATAAGATGAGCTATCTGTAGTAGCTGTACAATCTCTAAAAGCTGTTACAATTTAACTAGTTACTTTGGAATGAAGTAGAAGGATATCGCAATGAAAAAGCCGTTGAAAACCCGTGTAGAATTATAGAAATGTGATCTAATCAATTTATGGTAAAGAAGACGCCCCTTGAGTGAGTTAGTAATACTTTAAAAGATTTATAACGGAAAAGAAGGCGTGTAATAGAAAATAGAAAATTCTTGGTAACCTATCTATAGATCTACAAAGAACTATAAGGTGATGGATAGAAGGTAATGGTGAGGTGAATTTTCTATATAAACATAAAATAATAATAGTAATAGTATTACTAGTAAATGGAGTAAATACAGTAACTGGAAAAGTTGTAAAAATGTTTAATTATACCAATTTTAAGTTACCGTCACTATTCACTATGTTATTAAATTAAATTATTTTCATAAAATTCTATATACCTCTACTTTTTCTTTGTTCATCAAAATAAAATAAATGAATAATAACACTACAATGTTTCCAGTAAAAAAATTTGAAAGAATAAACTTTCACAACTTACTCTTATAATATCATCGTCCTTAACCGTGATGGCCACCATGACCATGACTACCGTGATGACCACCATGACCATGATGACTATGCCCATAGCTATGATGCTGGATGTAACCACCACCGTGTCCTCCATGATAGCCGTCACTGGGACCACTTGAGCTTGCTACAATAAAGATGAGTACTAAGGTCACTACGACAACTATCAGTACGCAAATAACTGTGGCTACAGTGGTTTCCTAAAACGAGTAAAAAATCGAATTAATTTAAGCCATAAAAAAATATGTAGAATTCATTAAGTTAATCGAGAAATTGTCTATTGAAATTTACCGTTTGTCACTGAAAAAAATTTAAACGTCACAAATATTCCTGGCAGGAAAATACGAATGTGCAGGGTTATTAAAGTAGAAACGAATAACTGCAGCTAATAGCTTATGATTATTTCACTCAACGAGATCATCCTCTCATCGTTATTTTCCTACAAGAATACAGCTGTCGACAAAAAGAATTATCATTACGTAGACTATCAATCGACATCTCTCGCTTCACTCAAGGTAGAAAATACAATCATGAAAATTCGATATATCATCATCGACATATTACTAAAGTTATTAGTTCATCACCTGTTCCTTTCGCACATTGTCCTCGAAGTTAGGCATTTTAATAGGAGTTCTTTCCCCATATACATTAGAATTGTATGATGTTTGTCCTGTGGCCAAAGTCTCACCCTGTTCAACATCACTAACTTTCCGGCTTGTTTCTTTGAATGGACCATCTGTATTGTACATGCTATACGACAAGAACGACGCCGACCAGTCGCCGCTGAAAGACGCGAACCAACTAATGCAACCGCGTGGTTGAGCTCTATAACTATACTTATATTTACTGGTACGAAGAAGCGGGGATGCCCAGCAACCCACTTGCGTAGTGTAGTTTACTCCTCGCACCCTTCCACTCCGCTTACGTCATGGGAAATTCTTGGACATGCTAGATAACTGCAGCAGAAAAATTTAACTCCTCGAGTCTTGATATATACTACTGAAACCTCTGATTGTACGATATTGTGTTATTATGATATATTGCTATCAGTTTAAAGAAGTGTGATTGTACATTTGAAAGCTGTTTCGATTTTAAAGTCCTGATGACTCTAATGAACTTGAGGTTAATTAAAGGCCATGGTCATGGGTGTGTCGATATATATCTGCGTGTTTACAGAATGCATGTTGTCTTTGGAAAGAATGTATCTACAGGTTATACTGCACGCAATTTTTGTTTAATTAATTAGGGGGATTAACTTTATGGCAGTAAATTTATTGATCCATAAATAAGAGTTAGTGTTCGTCAAAGTTTGCTTAAAGATCAAAATAGCTAGTGCTATGAACGCAAGAAAATGTCTTTTAATAGAACGATGTTTAGGACTTCTCTTACATACTGTATAGTTAGAGTGAACTTTCGCTCTGGAATAAATGTAATTATAAAAGGCTAAAAGACCACAATTAAAATTATTTCACAAACTTATTGTTATTAAAAAATGACACAACCTATCAAATATCTTATTAAATTTAAAGAGACTTTCAGCCAAAAGTTTAGTTAGGAGTTTTAAGACTATACTGATTACAAATCTCAGGCTAGATTTAAAAATTCGCTTAGAAAAATCATTGCGATATGTACGTATACTAGGTCAAAGATTTCATCCAAGATAGATTATGATCCAATATTATCAGATGTTGATCAGGAAATCGTTAGACAATTTTGAAGGGAGCTACAAAATCAGGATAAAAACGAGACCCCGATGTTCCTAACTTATTTAATATAGACATGAACAAAATTGCGTTACACGAGAGTCTTTATTCACTTGGTATCATGTGTGGACCTGTATATTGATTATAATAGTAGTTTTAGTGTCTTGTCCGGCTTTGTTTATTTTCCTCATGGACGCTGCAATTTCTAAGTATGATGTGATAGTTATTAAGTGAATTATTATATACTTTTTAGTTTTTTTTTATGTACAAATATAACAATTAACTGTTCTCGTATTAGTGAGTACGTAAGTTTTAAATGGTTTTTAACTAATCCGTTTTATTTTGTAATTTTGTAATTACTTAGTTATACAAAAATAAGTATAGACTAAGCAAACTACTTTTACATTTATAAATAACCGAATCTACCTCAAACGAAACAGCCAGAGTTCGTCCCCGGACTTTTTGAAATTCGAGTATGTTGTTCTTCTTTCTACATGATTTAATATTTTAAACAGCCGCCGTTTTGCGAGTTTTTTATGCTTCTGTTTTTTCATTTTTCATAATGTGGACCTAAAAAAATAATAGTTCGTATTATATCAAAAAATTTTATCTTAAATTTTTTCAGATTTTGGGGAATAGGGGAACATTCTAAAAGAAAATTTTAAACTTTTTATCAATACTTTTTCCATCTTTCCTGTGTGCCCTGTATCTCGAGAATTGATGAACCAATTTTCCAGTTTTCAAATTTATTTTAATCGTTTATATCTAAGTCATTTATTTATTTTTGGTTCATAGCCCACTATGAATTTTTGATACTCAGCTTTATTTTTTTTTTCTTATTGCAAATTTAATGCTTAAAAAATTTACAATATGCATTTGAATAAGCTTTTCACTACATTCATTATGAAAACTTATTGGTTGTTAAAAATTTACGTCGTTTTATTTGTTATCTTAAAAATTTCATCATAGAGGTTAGAACTTTTAAATATCTTTATCAATCCCTATTATGAATTTTTTGTAATTGATGTCCCGGATTCTACATGATACACGCGCTGATTTCATTGAATATTGTTCAATGTGCTAATTTGAAATGTTTATCAATTTATTTGGATTGATATACGTAGAGAATTTCAATGTGCGTTTTCAAACTAATATATGGCAGTTATAGTTGTATGCTATACATACAACTTAACTCATAGCAATTCTATAATTATATGAAGTTATATATTCCATTGTTTTTCGCGACAAATAGACTTTCACTTTTATTGTTGATTAACAACGCTTTTGCAGTACAGAAAACCACTTTTTAGATTTCTTAAAGCCCTATCCTTCTGTAAAAGTTAATTAGAAATATTTTTTTTATTTAGTTAAAGAGGAGGAGAAAACCCAGGGGTTATATTATTCCCTTGCATTCCTCAGTATCTGCTTAGGCGTGATTCCAAAGTTTCTTCCATAAAGAGAGCAGCTCTTTAACGTCTAGGGCAGCTAGTTCCGTTTTGGATAGGAGTTAAGTAGTTTCCAGTTGCTCTGTGCTTGCATCCATACCGGGCAATAATAGCAAATAACTTTCGTACTAGATTTTTTACGTTAGATTATTAGTTTTTGAGTTATTGAGCAAAAGCTACAAAAAGAGCTAACTGTAATGTAACTTATTTGCATATGTCTGGAATTTCTTACCTTCGTCAACCAAGAGACTTTAGGGGTTTATATATTACAGATGTTTACTACCAATTAGTCGAAATTCTCCCGGCTAGCGTATTTCTCGACTGCCGATAATTGACTATGTAATGCTCATGCTGCTACAGAACGGCGACGACTAGTACTAATCCAATCCCATTGTGGTATACCATTGCTGTATCCATATTTCGGAGCACGAGAAAGCCAGGATATCCAGACACCCGTCTGCGTAGTGTAAATTACGTCTCTTACACTTACAGTTGGATTAAGTCATGCGAAATTCTTAAAGGTGCTAGAAAATTGCAGGAACCAAATCAGGCCAAGTAGCCGCCATAGTTGCAGAACTTATCCATCTATTTAATAGAAATAAGCTAAGGTATTAATACCTAATATTAATTCTATTATGATCCTGTCTTATTTCAATTAATACTGATTGACTATTGGGGGCTTAGAGTCAATCAATTTAAGGTCTGATACAATAATCTACTTTATTTAAAGCAAAAAAGATGGCAATGCTCGGTCATAATCATAATTTTTTTTTCAAAGTTATTTTTAACGAATACGACGTCAAATAAAGGGATGTTTACAAAAAAATGTGACATCCTTGGAAAAAATCTATTTACAGTTAGTGCATGCAATTTTGCTTAAATGATCTAATTATAGAGAAATAAAGTTGATGGTCATAAGCTCCATATAATAGTTAGTATAAGTTGAAATTTATTTGACAACATTTACACGTTTATACTGTACCATTTTTAAATAAAACGCAGATTTGAAAAGAAATTCATGGAGATTTTAAACAGGTTCCACTATACTCTTACAAAATATATTTGTTTTATATATATTGACAAAAAATGAATACGAAAGTTTTGCAATATTTTTATTTATTGTTTACTTCCTATATAAATAAGTTTTGGAACATGTTAATTTTTTATAGAAAAAATACAATGTAGGATCAAAAAATATTATATGATAGGTGTAAATAAAAATAACAACAATTTCCTAAGGAAACTTTCAAAAGTAATGAACTGGCAGTAAGTTTTAGTTTTGGGATGAAAAACTCTCAAGTATATTTGTTGTTATTTTTCTTTTTTATTATAAAAGAGTGACCAAATTTTTTGAATAAAATATCATGAAATATTTAAAATTATATATTAATGGTATCATTACTATTTTACAAAAGTTATTACAAAAGTTAAGTATATTATTGTCTACACATATTTAAAGAAAAGTAGGCAGTATAACACAGCATTTTTGTTCTAATGCTACCATTGATTTTCTCTGCCGGAAGAAAATAAGAACGTACAAAGGATTGGGAATAGCACCGCGAAGGGTGTAGCTTTTGGCTAGACATCGTGACGACATATCCCTTTACTACATTCACGATGACCTCGTTTTAAGAAATAACATCCTCAGTCAATCGCCACTTATTTTCTACACAAACATTTCTCTTTATATGAATCAAATAAATGATTGATAAATGTGGTACAGTATACACTCTCACTTCGTAGATTTTTATAACTTAAAAGTTATCTTACGTATATATATATAATTAAAAGAAGATAATGATGATAGTAAATGAGATTAAAGCATACTCTCTTTTTAAATATTCTTAGCTGCTATTCGAAATTCGTTACTAATAACACTTATCAGTTGAAAATAGCAAATACATTATAGATTATTTTCACGTGTTATGAAAAATGATTAGGCATATATAAACTTGCTTAGGTCTATAGCAACATTAATTCTAAATTGTAGAGCGTGACTTTGATTTTGAGATTCGTACAATTAAAGTTGACAGCTATGATTTGATGGTCAAATACGTGTAAAATTTGACTGATTCCAGTCTGATACTTGATGCTCGTTATTATAAATACTGAAAAATGAGATAAGTTTAAAATAACAGTTGATTTTTTATGAATAGATGAATAATTAAATTTTTATTAATTAAGAAATAGTACATTTCAATACTAGTGGGATAATATAGTATATTTCGATACTATAGCGCGATAAAGTGATTTTGCCTTCGCGTGAACGTTTGCGCGCGGTCGAAGCGAGTGCGAAAAGGTCACATGAGGGTGAAATCTATTTCTCGCTCAGGTATTATCGAACCATATTTTATGACACACATGTGAGAAGCTTCATTTAACACATGCGTCATTTTTCCCGCGTGCGATAAAGCGAGCTTCGCACATGGAGTGCTATAAAAAAATTTTACCTTTGAGTAAACCGTATTTTATGACATACGTGTGAGAAGCTCGATTTAATACACGTATAATTTTTTCCACGTGCGGTAAATCGAGGTTCTCTCACGGAGTGCCATAAAGGTAATGCGTAGCATGGGAATGGCAAATTACGAATGTTGCTTTTTTAAATGTAAATAAAAATGAAGAATATATATTTATATAATTTACAATAACGTGAATTATATTTATAATATTAATTAATTTATACTTAAGGAAAAAATAATTATCAGTTTTATTATCCGTACAAGAAAAGTTTTTGTAGTTTACGATATCATTTTAAATGTAACTTAAAACTTTTGCAAAACTCAATTGAAACTATAATATTGTAGCTATAGTAGTATCATCCGGTAACAATAAGTACTAATTCAATAAGTACTTAATCAAAGTTTATTTTTCATTTAAATTAAAGATATTTTATAAACAAAGTACCTTATATACTTACTAAAAGTGAAGAGGTGGGTTTTCGTAGCCTACCATATTGCACGTCGAATGTATCTTATTGCTAGAAATAGAAGTAAATTTATATTTTAATATATAATAATTATATATAAAAATCTTTAGTCATTATGGTTAAAACTGATGAATTTTATTTTACTCAAGTATAATACAGTATATTGGCTTTGGTAGGAAATTATCTGATTATATTTTAAACAGGTTTTATATAAATCAAATTCAATGTAAACAACCGGCGAAATTACCTAAAGTAGACTATTACTTGTTATTTTGTAATTGTAAATTAAAGTTCTGCGGATTAGAAATTCAAGGTTCTAACAAAATTATTCGATTAATACGACTTATCATTATTTTATCATAATAATGAAACACATGTCATGAACAAGTGTACATAAATCAAGAAAACGCATTTTTATTGGATTCAATGCAAAATATAGCAATACAGTTAATAGTACATTACGCAACTAGTGCGTGAAAGAGATTATCTGGACGAGGGGAAAATTTGTCGCCCGAGCGAAGCGAGAATGACAATCACACGAGTCGAGATCATCTGAGCGCAAGTCTTCAGATCAGAGCGTGTATAATATTTTTTATATAACGTGCGCAAAGGCCGATTTTGCACGCGTATGCGTATTATCACGAAAATCACATTGAAGAAGTATTATATTTTTAAAATAATGACCCACTTTAAAAAAATAAGAAACTTGTCTCATGACTATGATTAAAAAGTGACGGCACGATGTCTTTTAAGAATTTAGAACTCACATTACATGTTTATTAAATCTAAATATTTAAAGTAGTTTATGAAATGTGCGTTAAGATCAACTCACCTATCTGCGGGATCACGAATCTCACAATCACGTATATAATGATGCCAATAAAACTGATGATACCAATCACATATTTTTCACAACCAATTTTCTGAAATAATAATTATTTTATTAATTTAAAACATTTTTAAATTACGTACAGTAGGGTAAATGAGGGTATTACTGCGGTGAAAGGTATTACTGCGGATTCCTTAATAGTAGTGAAATATAACTTATGAAAACATATGAAGTCTGCAGTAATTGCAGCGCATTAATACCATATCCGCAGTAATTGCTGCGCAGTAATACCTGCACGGCCGCAGTTATATCCACATTGAAGCCACTTTTACATTTTTTGTTTTTTAAATTAAACACTTGTTTTGTAGCCCTCTAATTTTTTCTAATGATTAACAAAACTTAATATGATCGTATGAAAAGACAAAAATCGCAATTAGCGATGTACATATATTTATTTGAACACTGATAGTCAGAATACACACAGATCCGCAATAATTATCTCAGTTACCCTATAAAAACTATAGTGATATACTATTTCATAGCAATGCAGATAATTTAATTTAACGTGATTGATGTAGGTTCATTAAAATCTAGAAATCTGGAATATTTTAATATAAATACAACATAATTTTATGAATTGCATTACTATTTCATTTACTCTGACACTGGTGATGTTTTACACGTTCAAAGTCTATACATATAGGTCCTAAAACTCCAGAAATTGTGCACCGGTAATTTTTAAAATTATTTTTAATAATTGTGTAAAAATAATTTGTGTACGATAGAAACCTTACTTTTTAAAAATTTTAAATATTTGGTAGTGGCTACGGTTACTCCTTCCGGAATCTTACAGTATTTAAAATCTACACCTTTATTTATTTGTACATACGTATTTTTCAGTATAACTTGGTACCAGAGATGTATTCGGTGTATGGATCGATGGAATTTGTTGCATGTCAACAATTGCACAATGTTTACTTTTCATCTTGTTAGTTGATCCGCGCGCTTCGGGGCTGCCAGATTGACTGAATGAAGTAGCGAGACACCAATCGGGCGAACCTTTGGCTTGAATAAGCGCTCATGTTGACGTGACTTTACACGCCTGTGTGCATCGTTCGCTCACGTATTAGGTGTCTATACCAAAAATTTTTTTGTGCAGCTCGTAAGGATCGTTTACTATTTTAGATCCAGTAACACTCATCTTCTTCTTCTTGTTTCGCTTACAGTTTAATATTAGAATAAATAAAATTATCAATGCTTCTTCTTTTATTTATTATTCTCTTAGCAATCGTAAACGTTTAAAAGAGAAGAATACGCGATAAACGCGTTTATAGCCGATCGTCCAATCTAGAGCCTTTTCTCTAGTGCCGCGTGCCCTCCGTTATCGTTCGATACTTTTGATCATCGGAGAGGAATCTGCTCCCGGTGATAATCCACCTTATTCGCCGTGACGTTGCTTACGCAATGTTTCATAAATCATTACGGTGAGGATTTTTTCTACCTGTAATATATATATATATATATATTTCTTACAAATATTATATGTAAGGGTTTATATATATTTTTTTAAATATTAGTATATAAATTTTTGAAAGAATAACTAATTTCAATGAATACTTATAAAAACGAACACGTTAAAGAATGCTAAGGAAATACAGTATATTTTTGTAATAGATAAAAACAGTTTAAATTATAGAAATATTTCATTAAAGTCTCGCCTAAAGGAAATGCATGAACATGATACTTGGCAATCCAGCAAACAATTAATTCTTTCATTTTTTTTAAAAACGTCACGATAATGCCGTGTTGTATGAAACTCACATGCATTGAGTATACCGAACTTTTAAGATATAATACTTTCATTATGAAAGAGGATAGCAAGAGTATATAGTAAAAAGTAGACCGAAATGTCAGCATAAAAACTCGGCGATTGTTTTATCGCAAATGATATTAATCGTATGTGCGAGGGTATCGTATACGAAGTTCCTGGAACGATCGAATATCGGGTTACGAAAAAGGCCCTTATTCTTGCTATCATTCGCAGTACCATAATACTGTGAATAGTTTCGATAATTCAAAGGATCACGAGTGTCGACGTAATGAGCTTGAATTCTTAGAATAAAGTATTACTTCAGATCAGTTAATACAACTATTCGAATATTAGTGCAAAAGAAACAAAGAGAATAGATTACTGCTAACATATTTTGGCTTTCTTAGATATAAAATTCTTTATAATAATGTGAGGAAAATGTTTTTAATATTTAATCAAAGTTGCTGTTCAAATATACAATTGGTTCTTTGAAGATCGATCTAACCCTTAACACCTTTTGAAAAACCAAACAAGGAACGATAAATCCACATTTGAATGAGGAAAATGTTGTCTTAAAAACATTACGGAATATATTTATTTATAATACTTTTTCTGTAAGTATAAAATAAGGTTCGTTATTCATATATGCAGAATTATTTTCAAATTGCATATCAGATATAATTAACATCCGTCCAGAGTATGGTATGCAGTGGAGTAATGCAATATTAAATTAGCACAATATAAGTGATTCATATTATAAGTAACTATGGTTTAAGTATAATTTTTTGTCAGCTTGGGCAGAACCAGAAGAATCTTTAAGACGAGATTCCGAAATGTTTGTACAAAAGCAATATATATATATGCACTTAAGGGAGTTATCGTGATACAATCTTGTTCAAAAGATAATTTAATTATAAAGCAGCTTAAAATTTGATTATTTGCAGCTTTAACTCTACCACGAATTACAAAAAACCTCAAAAGCTTTTAAAAAAGTGGCATACTTGAAAAAATACAGGAAAAAGTTCAAAAAGCGAAAATTTAATTCAGCTACTGTACCACGATATAAATATACTAACAACATTGAGAATAAAACTTTAAGATGTATATCTTGAAAACGGTGAAGGCATGTTTCTTGAAAATTTCATATGTTTTTGCAATCGCTGCCCCTAATAATATATTAGTTTTTTTCTAACTTTTCAAACAAACTTTAGAAGTTATGAGTGAGAACATATTTTAAGTCAAGGGGTCAGCCATAAGCCCTATGTTAAAATTCGTAATTTTGCGAATTAATATCTTAATTTCCTTGAAGCTAGGAAAGTTTTAGAAAAAGCGAGGGAAAATTTTGTGGGAATATCGATGGTATTGTTATTTGTGCACGTTTAGAATTTAAAGAAATTCTCAATTACACGAAAAGTCACGATAACCCCCTTAAATACAAAAATTGAACTATAAGAAAATTTTGAAGATATTTAGATTCTGATCCTTGAATATTATAAATAAAAATAATCTATTCTACGCTCACTTACTCTCGTGGATTTCGCAAGATGAAGCTTTGAAAAACCAATTATATTCGTACCAAAGAGAAGCATTTTTTCCATAGCGATACAGAGTATGATTGTGATTAAAAATTAAAGTTCAGCGGATCAGAATTTTGTAATGAACATGTCATCATATTATCTTCCGTGATTTTTAATCTAGAAAATATTCTACCAAGTGTACACAAATCCAGAATACGCATTTTTATTGGATTCAATGCAAAATTGCAATACACTTAAAATTGTAAGCAGATGAAAAGCTATGCATTGTACAACTAATACTTTCTTTTAGTTTTTAAGGTATTTATTGCATTGATTTTTAAATCGCAATCTCTTATTTAATTACTTTTTATATAATATTTTCTTCGTTGTTTAAGTTTTTAAATTGTGTGCAAGGTAATAGTATATCCACTTTTCACTAAGTATCGCGAAAATCACATTGAAAAAGATTTATATTTTTGCAATAATGACCTACTTTAAGAAAATAAGAAACTTGCCTTAAGACTATGGATAAAAAGTGCCGTCACGAACTCTTTTAAAAGCTTAGAATCCATAATCCGTGTTTAATAATTCTAAATATTTAAAGTAACTTATGAAATGTGAGTAAAGATCAACTCACCTTTATCACGTTTAACCACTTTGATAGTATAATATACAATTATAATAATAAGAAATAATATTGCATAAGGAATAGAATTTTTCTGAAACAATAATTATTTTATTAATTCGACGTTCGCCGGCCGGAATAATACACGCTGGAGCTCCACGGCTGCAAAATAACTAATATGTACAAAGACAAAATGCCATCTTCGCAAAAAACGAAAAACAAAAGTTTGCAAAAACAAGGGACATGTACTAAGGAATCGTAGGAAACGAAAGTTTATTATGCTATAAAATACAAATACATAATTTTTTATATTTGTGTAATATACATATTTTATACATTTTATACATTTTAAGGGGATGTGCGACCCTCGGAAAGATTCCTACCTTACCGGTAGTGTCCGTAATTTCGTATTGAACAAAATATATAAAGATAGCTATTAATTTTCGGAAAAAACGCTCTGTTACGACCTCAGAAATGATGTAAACATTATGTCATTGCAGTTTCATAAAATTCCATGCAGGATTCCCGGAAATTTTTTTCCTTGAAAATGATAATTATGATAAATATCAATGAAACATCAAAGTATATTTATTTCAGTAGAATTACGATCTTAGAGGCTTATAAATGCTAATGAATAAATCTTATTCGAAAATATAATCTATAACTATCTCTAAAATAGAATATTTATCGAGATGTTTCATTATAGGTTCTTCAACCAAGGCAAAATCAGTTTGATCTTTCTTAGATAATTTGGATCGTTTGCAATAGGATTATGCTCAATATATAC
>UELV01181328.1:0-11599 GCA_900490015.1 Megastigmus stigmatizans
AACTCGTTAGCAATATAAATTTAGTACTAGATGATAGTCTAATACAAGATTTACCCATTGATCCATTTACGAATAACAGTAGCTTAGATAATACTACTAATCAAGATGTGTTATTGGGATGTTTGAACGAAGAAATGATACTTATAGATGATAATGCAGTAGAATTAAGTAGCTTGGAAATCGAAAATACCAACTTTTCCTTATCTCCAGTTATGAAGATTGATAATAATACATCTAAGACAGACACTGTAGATCTGAAAATCAGCAAAACAGGTTAGTATAAAAAAAGGTTGAAATAGTCTGTTCGAGTTACAGTGATAAATAGATTCATTTTTTAAAATAACATTTCAGCGATTATCATGAATGTTGAAGAAGAATCTGTACACGATCGAGTGGTTAATTCACGTAAAGTACAACCTCTAACGCAAGTCAAGAATGTTCAGCACAAGGAAGTCATTGAGAGTCAAGTAAGCGATCAACCTGCTAATGTCAATCCTGAGCAATATCATGAAAAAACAGTTGATAAAGAAAATACTTCTTCATTAACAAATCAGCCAGGTCAGTATTTCTAGAAAACCATATTCTAAATTTATGTGTAATTTTATAATTATAATTTATCATTTTCTTTAATAGAATGCCAATCAGAACAGTATACAGCTTTTTCGAAAGCATTTGTTATGCCACCAGAATATATACCTAAGAAAAAAAGACTTAAACTTATGAAAAATGGTAAAATTAATTTACCATCAGTTGGAACTAGCGATGAGTGGGTAAGGATACAGGAAGAAAAAGAACAGGCGCAAAAACTTAAAGAAGAAAAAGCAAAGAAGAAAAAGCAACTGCAAGAAGAAAAGAAAAAAATAGCAGAAGAAAAGAAAAAATTACAAGAAAAAATCAATGAAATTCAAAAGCGAATTAAAACAGAAGCCGCCTGATAATTTATAAAAATGTGTTGTTAAAATTTTATTACATCTGTATATTATTGTTGATGTTTAAACATCTAATGTGTCCTACTTTCGTAATTTACAAAAATTCTATTCATGTAATTTATTTATGTATTTCTATTAATTAATATTTATTCAATTTAACTCAATTAAATTTTAATTGAATAAACATGTATTAATGAAAATTATGCATTTTATTTTATTAATATGTACGTCAAAATAATTGTTTCATAATAGGGACATCATTTATGGAACACCGGGACAAGGGGTAAAATCAGTGTTTCATAATACGTACATAGGAGTTAATCCAGATTTTTATAAACAAAATTAATTTTAAAGAATTAATTAAGCTATAATTATTTTTTTTTTTGCTTTCTAAAACCTCAAACTTTAAATATATATAAATATTTAAGTTTAAAAATCAAAACGTAATTAATTATTCACTGAAATATCTAGATCGACCTCAAATTTGTTCCATCATAGGTACCTTTACCTTAAATGATTTATTAAATGTGATAAAAAAATTCTTTTAATCAAATAAGCTATCTTTGGATTGACTAAACATAAAACTATGTTCATTTCAAACAAATATTTTATCAAATCAAGTAATAGTCAGTTCAACTTAAATAAACATTTGATTGAATCAAAGAATTTATCTGCAACGAAACGCATTTCTTTGAATCGAAGAAATTTTTTTTCAGTGTAGGTCTCAAACTGTACGTTATTGCATAATTTCAAATATTCATTTATTTAATACGAACTTTATTCTTTTCGGTCAGTAAAATGTAAGGCAGGGAATATAAAATTTGAATTTAATTCAAGGCCTTCTTAATAACAGCATTTACATCTACCCTTACGGTTGATATTTTGAAAATTATTATTTTCCAATCGCTGTATAATAGTTATTTGCAGAAAACGCCGCTTTGTTGTGAACTCAACATATTTATTGTGAATTCTATGTGAATACAAAATTCATTAATTCCATAACTACCACAAGAACTATTCATACTATTTATTAATTTTATAACTACTACAAGAACTATTCATACTATTTATTAATTTTATAACTACTACAAGAACAAACGCACGATATCTCATTAGCACAAATCAATTAATTGCCATGTTTTGAAAGGACGAATATACACCTTGATGAAAAAATCCACCTGGAGAGCCACCTTAAAATCCAGGTTAAAATTAAGCTGAAACTTTTTCTCTTACTTTTTGAAACAGTGTGGAGAAATTTTAGAGTCATTGTCCGCTATGAACTTACAAAATGACTCAACTCCTCTTTGAAGACCTGAAGAGACTCCTAAGTCGAATAACTGATGAGAAGGGGTACGAAACGACTCATTCCATAAACCGGCATTGAGAATATCACATATGGTTTTTAAATTGAAAAAGTACATCACTAACGAGCGAAGGAGCGCCATATGCCGAGTTTAGCGCTAGCTCGTCCCCCCTCCGTTCCCACCCAGACGAAACTATAGCTTCTCTCTCCATTTACTGCACAGCTTTCCTGATCGTTCCTTGCTTTCTTAGGTAGTAAATAAACGAACCCTGCCAGCTCAGTGTATGCACACCGTGTGTGCGAGCGTTTGGGATTTAGCGGTGCGTGGTGTGTGATCCCGGAGAAACCTGCTCTGCGAATTTTCATCGAGTCGACGATCGGCATTCAGCGCAATTGCCGCGCCTCCGTCTCCACTTGTTCGCTCTTCCTGGTCGATAAAAAATCGGGCAGGTACAGGCAACATCAGAGCGGACCACCGTTACTGTGCTAGTAGGCGATCATACACAGAGGGGCGCGCGCGAGCGATTGGTCGGCAAGGGTGTTTTCCATGAGCGCAGCTGGTGGCGTTTAACAGCGGGAGTAAGCGTGCGTGTGTGGCTGCTAGCGTCACTACTCGCGGCTGCGGGAGACGAGGGTAGGGATCAAGTGGGAGTTGGGGGTAGCCTTGGTCAAAAGGAATGCGGGGGTGATCGAGGGATTGCTGCAGCACCAGCGGGGTGGCGTACTCGGAGGGTAAGTCGTCAACACACTGGAGGGAGCGAAGGGCGACACAGGAGGGAAGGGGTTGAGGGGCTTCGTCGTGGGGAGGAGGTGCAGTTTCGGCGGAGATAGCAAACGACGGCGGCTGCGCCACGGCTGGCGGGTGGCAGCGCCATTGGCAGTGGAGGGTAGCCAACATAAAATCTCTCGCACGTGCCTGATGCATTCATTAGGGGGGATGTTCCCGTGCAGCGACGACCTCGACGTCACTGCATCGCGCGAGCGTGCTCGTTCCCCATCAACTTACAAATTTTCTGGAAGTCAATAGTGACTGCCACTTAGGCACCTAGACTTCTTAAGCATCTAACGGCGATCATGCATTACCTTTCCGTCACAGTGTATCGTAATTGCGCAATCGGAGGATCAATATTATTGGGTTTTGGGCACTGAGTTGTACTAGCTTGTTCCCCTTTGCTCTTGACCGATTTTGATCGGCGATCGCGACCGCGGATTCGAACTTAAGTGCGTAAAGATTGTTTACTTAATCGCTGTGTGTATAACACAGAAGAATGTACAACTTAGTCGATATCTAACAAGATTCAACAGAAATCAGTGCTATCAGGAGTCAGCAGGGAAGAGAACGTGCTAACAGTGGCAGAGCTTCTACCCAGAAGATACGTGCATAAATTGGAAGCGCAGCATACAGCTGGTGGCAGATATTGAGGCCTGTGGCGCCGACTACGGGGCCGCCGCCGGGATTTCATGTTCATGAATTTTCGTAAATCAGGTAACGATGCGCTCGCCAGTGATCCATTGACGTAGCGCATTGATCAGATAATGTACCCGTTTAATGAGACCCCACTCTGTTTACGAGATCAGAATCATTGCACAGGCACATATGTAATGCCCAACAGAGCCTCAGGACTAGAGATGTCCCACACAGCCATGTAACGAGAAATCCGTCAGTAGAAAAAGCGCCTATAATCGGTCATGTTTCCTTTATGTAAACAATATCGGATTTGTGAACTTTAAGCTCCTACATATGTTAAATGCGAGTGTCTTTTTGTGGCTTTTATTAAATGATGATAAATCGATCTATTCTTAGCGGAATAACATTGATGATGCAATAACATCTGTGATTCGCGTACATAACAGCCGACGGGTATCTGAGATAATATGTGTCGCAATCAATAAGCACTTTTTGCCTTGAAACGAATGCCCGTGATCACCTTTTTAGTGAATGATGTTTTCCAATACACCAAGCAGGTGCGGATCAAATTTATGGAGATGCACTTTGTTGTCTGAATGTATTTGCTGTGATATTTTCAGTGGTTCCTAAAATTTTTTATCAGTTTTGTTCATTTAGTTATTGCTAAACCGGATATTGGATTGCTCTGAGCTGCTGAGGGCAGTTTTTAAACGTTTTTTTAAATCTTAGTTTATTAACATTATTATGTTATTAATATTATTTATATTATTTATGATATATTTTCCATTTCTATAGTTGAAAGATCAATATTTTCTGCCTTTCTGTGCTGAAAAGTATCACGTATATGTCATAGAACATACCAGTTGTGAGATACACTTTTTGTGAAATCAAGTTTGTTATAAAAGCAAGTCTTTGCTGCTCCTTAAGTAACTCTAAATGCTTTATTTTTATCGTAGACTCGTAATATCTTCTCACTGTCTATGTATATTTTAAGCTGCTTATTATCAATCAACCTCGGCCTTCAGGATCGTAGAAATTGCCGCAGGGCACGTGACGCGCTTTCAAAATGACGCGAGAGACAGCATTTAGAGCCGCGACAATTTGACACGTCGAAGGCCGAGATTCGATGCATTTATTTGCCTACAAAACCACAACTAACTAACCAACATCATAAAAAGGCAAGAAAAAATTCAGTAACGATATTTACAACTACAGTAGTTACACGTCGAGGGAATGTCGATACGTTAGTAGTCTCGAATGAAAGACCTCGCCAACAAACATTTGATCGAACCTCGCTCCACAGCTTCCCGCATTTTTTCTGAATGAAACGTGGATAATCCTCAAGCCATGATATTTGGCCTCTATCCAGGATCATTTTTTCGAATCACATCCTTAATCCAGTCGTTACTCTGACATTTTTCGCGTTTTCGGCAAAGTATACTCCAAACGTATTTCAAAATTCGAGCTCGAGAACAACTTCGAGACATTGATCCACTAATTTCGAGATGAGCACGTCTTTCCCGCAGGACTAACGGAAATATCACTGATTGCAGCCGCTTACATTACTGCAAAGTTAGCCAGTGCATTACTCGCGCGCGATATTGCTTCTTCCCTTTTTACGATGTCTAAAAACTCAAAATTTAGCTGGAAGACTATATATATTGGTGTACAGATATGAAATGTCAAAAAGTCCATTAACCAGTGTAGTTTTTTGCAATGTACGCGTCGTGACAATTGGCTAGGTCGATATTTTCTGCCCCCTCGCCAGATACGTTATCGGCAGCCCCTCGGCAACAATCGTAAAAAAAGTAAGCAGGGAGCGGCTCAGTAACAGAAAAGCTCGCGTGCATGTGTATGTGGCAAGAGAGGAGATATGCACACAGGCTCACGAGCTTTTCAGATAGCTGCACTTTCACATTGCCGGCTCAAGGTATTCGCTGGCGAATCAAAGCATGCAAAAGTGACGAGACTGCGAGAGAAATAGAACAAATGAAGGCACGTTTTAGCTATGTTATAAATATTTTATTTATCTATACGAGCCATGATAAGTTTAAAGCATGTTCTGTTTTTTTTGTCGGTTTCCTGTTATCGCACTTTTTATAGTGTCAACGCAATGTCTCTTCATCTCTCACTTAAGTTTGTATTGTCTCTACGTGAGTACTTGTAAGTGCGTGTATATCTATGTATATATCCCTCTCTTTATCGGATCACATCAAACTTTTCTCACATGGCTGTGCGTGCGTATGTAAGATTTTCAGAGAGGCGAACGCGCTCACCGAGACAACGGAAAATTCAGCAGTCACGTATGCTTTCTCTTAATCTTTTCTTCCTACTCGTATTTCGGCTTTGTATAGACCAAGTTGAGCGAAGTGTAATAGATTATACGTCAGCATGTCTCGGGTTTTCCTGCTCCCCATGGCGAACTCGAGTCACCGACTGATTGGTGTAATGGTGTCTAGACATGCTCATACTAACCAGAGCTCTCGTGATTTCTTTCATGCGCATATGTATATATACAAATAAATAAGACAAGAGTGTGTAAATACATATATATGTAGAAAAGCAGGAAGATGGAGGCGGATGGTTTTTTAATTCAGACCTCGCGTGAATCGCGTAATACGCGATCGACGGATAGTGAGCTTTGCGCTCAGCTTTTAAACGTGAGCTACACGCATCCGTTTCCACGCGCGCATGTTGTAGATAAAAAAGTGTTCAGTAGAACGTTAAAATTCAGCAGGGCGTTTGACACTAGAGCCAACATCGAAATTCAAGCTACGCTTCATGAAGCTTGAGCATTATTTATCGCAAGCAACGCGCGGGAAAGTTTCAGGATCTCTTTTGCACAGAAACGATACATGATTTTTTTGCTAAGTATTAAGCTGTATATTTATAATGATAATTTTCTGAGGAACAAGTTTCTTCACAACGCGTTTGAATACATCTCTGTAAATATAAAAATGAAACGTACAATTTGTAATGCGATAATAATTGAGTAAGTCTTACGAGATCTCTAGAGATGTAGAGATTTAAGTTTGGAGACAACCTGTAATTTTTGCGAGTGAACATATTATCAGTCCTAAGCGCACATGAGAAAGCCCAAATAACCTAAAGCCCCGTATTTTCCGATACATTCAGAACTTGCACGGTGAATACTCGAAAAAGAGGAAAAACTGCAATATGTACAAAAATATCATTGTGTGCATTGTGTGCCATCGCTATATTTCTATATTTACATAAGTACGCAAATACATATTTCTGCATTGGAAGATCATCTCGGAAGATATAGGATGCTAGACACTTAATTACGGCGAAGACTGATTAGACAGATAGCCAAAAGTAATTCTGGGTTAGTAAAAGCTATTTAACCCCCGTGAATGAAAATCATGAAAAGATGAAAATAAAACGCGCGCGAACAAAATTACTTGGTAACGAGAAACGCGGCGTTGCGCTGGCTGAGGAATGAAGGAAGGTAGGGGGAGGGGAGAATCAAGAGGGCTATATATCGATCGCGTCTTTCACTTCAGAGAGCACATAGAAGGCTCGCGAACGCCTCCAGTGGTCGCCTCTGCAGGCTGCATATACATCGCGAGCAGAACAAGGTCGAGAGCACACCGACCAAGAGAAGTTCAATTCCATCCCTTGTATATATATATCTCTGTATATACAAGTAGGAGAGTTGCACACACGTTGGCCGCGCGTGTGCCTGGGAACAGCGACTCTCACCTCTCTCGAATCCGGCATAATCCTCGATCTACGAATCGGTCGCGGGTGCGAACCCCCTTTCCGTTGAAACTCGTGCATGCTCTCACGCGCTTATGTGTGTGTATGTATGTGTGTCTGGAGCTCAAAGGACATGTCAAAATAGAGGCGCATACTCGCCAGTGGAAGATAATATGTTTGCCTAAAGCTGCTCTTACCCGGAAAATATGAGGTATCTAAAAATGATTTTGATCCCTTTATCAGTATTTCAATTATATTGCTTTAGTCCCTTTTCCTACTATTGAACTCATGATATTTTTGCTACTGTATGGCAACGATTGCTGGGCAAATAGTTTAAATATCCCCTTGTCGAAGTAATTAATTATCCTGGGATCAATTTCGCTGTTTTCGCTTTAGAACTAAAATGATCCACCATTTTATAAACAGAAAAAAGGTACCTTACAAGTATTACATATAACTGAAAAAAAAACGTTAGCGACGACGTATTAAAAGCGAAAGACCAGTAGTGATTGCCTCAAAATGTTCTTTCTCTCTCTGATGATATTGTATTTTGGTGAGATATAATATAAAGACCACTGTATGCCTTATAAGATGTGTAAAATGGAAAGTTAAGAAATTCATGGTAAACACAAAGAGTAGGTGTATAAGTATCTCGCTTACCATCAGTTTTCATCGCTCGCGTAAATAATCGAGCTAAGAATGGGGTCGGAGTAAGGCTGGTTTCGTGAAAAAGAATAAGGAATGAAAGAAATGAGAGGAATACCATTAGGAATATAATATAATGCCAGTACCGTTTCTGTTCCAATTCTTAATCACGCCCGCATTCCTAATAATTTTTAAAAAGAAAATATTTTCTAAAAAAATAGTCTTATAAATATTGATTACAAAAAAATAATAATAAAAAGTGATTATCGTTCAATGTATATGTGAAGTTTTGAATATATACGCTGCTTTATTTTATTAGCATGAAATAAAATTACGAAGTAGAAGATTGAAAGCTTGATGGTATTTATAATGGTTTCTTACTGTCAATAATAGACAAACTTTGCACTAAATTAGTTCATCATAGATTTTTATGGGGTATCTTAAGGTAATTTTTATACTCTAATTAATAAAAACTTCATTAATTTATATTTTTTATGCAAAAAGTTGTTAACAAGATTTTTTTTATTAAAAATAGGTAATTAGAATATTGAAAACATTATTCAACATAAAAAATACATAAAATTTAAATTTATTGCATATTTTTCAGCTTATTATAATAGTTGACAGATGTGTATTTATAAAATGATTCATTTATTATTTTAAGTAAAATTTATATATTGTTGTTTTTGAATTCATAACATAAAATTTGCCAAGAGAATAAACGAAAGTTCTTATGATCAAAATACAGTTAGGAGAGACTTGAGCATATAAAAAAGAAAAGTATCTATAAGGGCAGCAAATAAACTTTACGTTAACCCTCCTGCTAACAAATTATCCCACCAAAAGTCACTTTCCAATGCACCAATTTATCAAAGCATATAACTTTTAATCATTTTCTATCTATTTCTTATAAAATATATTAACAAACCTTAAAAAAAAACTTGATTGCATTGAAGAGGTTTTAAGTTTTAATTAATGGGATCGTAGCGGTTTGTACATCAATTAAAACCGAAATTATGATAATAATTCTTAGGCGAGTATACTCGTCCTTATAAGTATGGAAGCGTCTGACACATGGGTCTTGGATTTCTTGAAGCTTTCAGAAATTACTTTTTCCCAAAATAATGAAATTCGTGTATAGGGGTTTTATTAAATAGGCCCTGGAAATCAAGATATTAACCAATTTATATTGATTTTATGCATTAGTATATATCTCTATATAGTTCAAAACAATCTATTATATATATATATATATATATATTGACCACTTTTGATCCTCATAATGTGCATATATATTCACCATATTATTGTATAATACACATATTATGAGTATCAAGAGAGATCAATATCTTGATTTCCAGGACTTATTCAATAAAACGATAAACGGGTCTCATTATTTTTCAAAAATGTAATTCCTGAAAGTTTTATGAAAATCCAAGACTCGCAAGCCTGGGCATCTCCTCGTGAGTTTAGATGAGTATATTCAAATTTATATTAAGCTGGACTAAAATAATTATTTTATTATTAAATATTCACTTCTATATAAATATGTGTCTCAAATAATGATGGTTTACTTACTATATATACTTTATTTAGAAATTGATTTGGAATCGGGTCATGATCTGATTAGGAATTGTTCCAGCGTGAAATCAAGTATCTAAGATTTGGGACATTAAGTAGTTTCATAGGTGTCATGTGAGAGAGGAAGAGAGCGGGGTCTCCCCGCACCATGCGCAAGACCCCGCTCGCCGCTTTTTCCCTCGCTCGACCACCAAACTCAATGTTTTGTTTATCTTTTCAACTGTTTCTCTCTGAAATGGTTGGTAATAAATTTTAGCCAAGGACAAAAGATATTCATTATTTAATTCTATATTGAACCTTAAGTTTTTTTTTTCGGGTCTCTGCAGTTTTTATATACTATTTTTAACAAATCATAACCAAAACGTGCTATAAGACCAATCGTTCCCATAAGAGTCTATATTTAAAGTGAACACTTCTAACTTTATTTTCTCAAAAAAAAGGCCGATAATAAATATTGAAAAAATTCAGGGAGATTACTAATGCTCTATAATTCAATAACTTCAATTTTACGCAGTTCTCTGCATTTTCACTTAAGCTATGAACGTTCTTAAAACGTCTAAATTAAAAGACGTATACATTATTTTATTTTTAATATTTTGAGTAAATTTTTTTTTTAAATTTAAAAATAATAATTGAACTTTCTAATTACCAAAAGAAGCTTTTTATTTCATTTATAGTTTTTTATTAACAATTTGAAGACTGAAACTTTTCATCAAAATTGATTAGTGCATCATTCAAAAATGCAAATAAAAGAATTTTTCATTAAATTATTCCAACTCGATCTTTTCAAGATAGTATACTTTGAATGCCTTTTATGTAACATTTTCTACAAAGAACCATTATTTTTCAAATATTTTTATTTAATCGGTCTTAGCTCGGTCCCTAAGGCCTATTGGAATAAACGATAAGACACGTATCTCATATTAAAATTTAGACGGAGATGCAGAGGGAGTGGACTTTCCTTGTAAGTAATGTTAATTCGCGGTATTGCTTTGGTATTTCTCCCATTCCTCTCATTCCTTTTTTTTTTTTCGTGAAGTCAGCCAAAATGATTCGCGGCTCAACGGTGTCAGAAGTGTACCTACCTACGCACGTTAAACAGCATACTCTTTTGGTGTCGCTCACCCTATGCTTTATATACCATGTGTATATGTAAGTAAACTAGTACGAATAGCAAGGGTATACTAGTAATTCGAGGTAACGACTGGAGCTCACAGCAAATGTAAATCTCTGGTTAAGTAAACTTTTATCTCCCCCTCTCTCTCTCTCCTTCTCTTTCTGGCTTAGCTGCGCTATTTTAACGAGATGTTAGAATACGCTTAGAATACATTTATTTATAGCGAAGAAGCGATCAATAATACTGCTTATAGGCCTCTTCAGCTTTTCTCATCGCCATAGTCTCTCGCGCAAAATGTTACAGAAAGAGTCTATTAAGTTACACGAGGTTCGAAGCTTTCATGTTTCTATTTTGCTTTGCTCTTCTTCCGCTGATCTTTCTTTCTTATCGTATAATTATTTTAGAAAACGGCAACACAGAATCTGTTACTAATGTTAATATATAATAATTTCAAATTATTCGAGAAGAGACTAAATTTACAAGACTATGCAGCAGATGTTTTAACATGAGCAAATCAGTTAATTAAATCGGACGAGAATGACTTTCTTTTGTTTCTATTTGGTCATATTCTATTTAAAAAGAGGCGATAAGAAAAAATTTTTTAAAAAGTTTTAACAGATAGCAGATCTAAAATTAAGATTTTATGAAAATTCACAGGATCTTAGATAAATGCCTAATAAAGTCACAGTCACATTTTTGTGAGGCTACATTACCTCGGAAGCGAGAAACAATCTTTTTATTCTTTCAATCTTAAGATTATCTCTTATGGGAAGTTATTTTATTATTGCAACATTAAATTAATTAAAATTAGTATTTTTTTTGAGATAATTGTAGTGATGGAAAAATTAATAGAGAATGTGTGTGTGTGTGTGTGTGTGTGTGTGTGTGTGTGTGTG
>UELV01181335.1:0-90990 GCA_900490015.1 Megastigmus stigmatizans
ACACGAAGATATTCGGCTGGCGATAAGTAATTGCAATCTTCGCTGGGATATGAATTTATTTTTAGAAAATTTTCACTTATGCTTTAAAGCAAGCCCAAGTATATCTCTTTCGCCTATCTGTTTCACTTCCTCCTCCTCCACAATCAAATCAATGATAAAAAAAACACAAAGACCAATTTGAAATATTTCATGCAAATTGCACAGCATCGACAACAATTAATTAAAACTCTTTTATAATAGTCTGGCGTCGAAGCCTCGGGGATCCCAGCCAAACAATGGCAAGTGAAAAGGTCAAAGGTTTTCCACGCTATATAGCAGAAGTGAAAAGTGCATAATATGTACGCCTACGCCACACACTTACACACACTCGCACACACCTGATTTATCAACCTCCTATACGTCTACCATGCGTGGAGAGAGAGAAAGAGAGATAGGAATTCAGGATTTTCAGCAAACTCGAGCTGCAGTAGCAACGATCGTCGGAAACGATTGCCAGCAGGACTCACGCGCGGGGTGGACTCGAATGATTCGTGCGGCGAATGTGTGGCTCGCTCGTTTTCTTTCGATATGCCGCGGTGCGACTGCGGCGGTGCCGACGGCGGCCACGGCGGCGTGTGTGCAGAGTACATATATATGCGAAAGAATTGGCTCGTCCACATAGGGAATGCTATACGGGTGGGACTCGACGATAATGCGCTTACGACACCGTCGTGCAAGTGTCGGTTAAATTAGAAACCGAACGCCTGCACATTTGCTCCCGCTGCTGCTTTATACGTTGCTGTTGCCGTTTGCTGCTGCAGCCGAATATTAGAAAGGACTTGTCCTTAAGACTTTATGCCGGATAATCGTTAATCAAGTCAACCGGTGTGCCCCTGCGGCTTGTATATGTGCAGACCGGGCCTTGGATATATAGGGGCAGGAATATACATTTTTGTCGAATCATCGGAAAAAAGCGCGCGTGCGATCGTAAATTACTCGCCCTCTTATCGTTGCATTAGCATGGAAATAAACGTTACTTTGCTCTGCACTGTTATTTGTGCCTGTATATAACCATAAGTTGTGTATAGTTCTGATAAAACAAAAGAGTTTGAATGTAATGCCTGATATTACAGACCTGGAATACACTAATGGCGAACTGATGGCGATATATTTAGCTTTATGTGAAATTTCTTAAATTAAAATGGGACTATTCTGTATTAATGAAAATGTATATTTATATGATTTAATGTGTCTTTAAAAGCTGTTCGCATAAAATGAGATATCTGATCAATGACCAAATCAAACATACTGCTCTTAACTGATCGTAAACTGGATTCGTAAGAACGTGTTTTTTTATTACCACATGTGGTTCCCGGCGAAATCAAAATATAATAAAGTCTTTATGGAGGAATAGTACAAAACCTACATCGTCACTTGGAGCATAAAAAAATATTAAATTAAAAAAATATATACTCCCTTACACGATGGGTAAGTTAAAAGAAATTGATTAATAATCGGGTCTTTCTGTACTCGTATGTTTCGCTACTTCCATGTATTAAGTAAGGAAAAAAATCTTTTCGGACTTTTTTCTAACATTTCCCGTCAAGTAAGGGAGCTAATTTTTGTCTTTAAATTAAAAGTATTTTTATACTCTAAGTGATATTACAAGTCTCGTACTTTTCCCTTGTAATATTAATAGGTGCCAGTGTCGAAATCCTCCTTTCAAAAGAGCTTATAGAAAAACGCATTATAAATGAATCGCAGCAAGGAAGTTTTTAGATTAGTCGCGTTTTCTTGTTCTAAAAAGTAAAATTAATCTATAAATCAACATTTTTTGCGAGTGTATTAGAGAATGTTTTCTATAAATATCGTTCGACTTAGTGGAAATTCCAGTAACGAGTGCTTAACGTTCCCATAATATAAAATTGAATCGAATGTTTTACCTTCTATTAGAACCCAAATAACCTATACTCACCTATAAATTCAACCATAAAGATCGCTAATTTCTGTGTAACTTAAAACGTAATTCGCACCGTTTTGTCAGCTCATAATTGAAAGGAGCTTAAATGGTACAGCACTTGCCATTTTTTCCTTAAACACTTTTTGTTCACACCTCCAGGTACGAGACCTCGTAAAATCGCTGCTTATATAGAATAATCATAAAAACTATAGCTGCTACGATATTTTTCACTTGCCTCGTTTTCGTGCTGCACTTTAAATCATTTCGTATTCAAATTCCGTTTACGCAGACATTCGGCATGAAATCGTTGATATTCGTGTCATTAAGCCATACCCCCGGTATAAACATACCTTGCGAGAAGAAAATTTATTCAGCACAGTTAAGTGCGCGCGCTTGTAAATCTCCGAGTGCAGGACATACGGTTCATATGGGAATTGTCGATAATTAACGACGTGGCAACAGTTAAGCGCTAAATTTATCACGAAGACAATAAAGAAGGTCTACAAAATTTTTGCCAGCTTATAATGCATGCAAGAGCTTCTGTTATGCGCGCACGCGACGTGACACTCGAGAAATAGAGAGAGAGAGAGAGAGAGAGAGAGAGAGAGAGAGAGAGAGATGAATATTGGCTCGGCTACTGGCGTTCTCCTATAGACACGTCTTTTAAATGCCGCACGTAATGTCGTGTCTTATATATAAACATAGAGAAAACGGCACATGTTACTACAAAGTGTTGAGTCAGAGTTTAGGTACGCTAAACAAACGTCGAGTCCTAGTGTAGACACCTTTTATTAAATCCTATACAGGCGACGGTCCCGCCTCGAGCTATGGTACTTTTAAAGTCATTCGGCTGGTCGCGCGGTAGATAAAGGAGTTTTTTTTTTCAGTTGTCGTTTGTTTACCTGCGCTTTTACAAAATCAACACTGTCGTGATAATGCAAGTGTATACCGACTGTTTTTGTTCTTGTTGTTTTAAATTTAATTTTGCTACTGTAAATATCAATGGTTATTTAATAATTGTTAATTTTCATGAGTGCTGTTTTTTTTTCTTAAATATATTTACAACAGACAATTTAGTTTTTAACAGTAATAGTAAATTAAAAATTCGTTATAATTTCTCTCTGATTTTTTTTTTCATTCTTTCAATTGAATTTGATGTGTGATATTTTATTAAAAATAAACAAATTAGGAAAAATGATTGATTTATTTAAAAAGTATAATAGTTACTACTTGGAGTTTTTTGTACAAACCATTTTGTACAAATTATATAGCAGTTTTTCTATAGATAATGAACAATCCATAAACTCATTCTTCTGAATAACGATAATTAATAGTTTCACTTCATGTATCATTAACATGATTGATACACTCAAAATAATATGCCACTAAGCAATGTTCAAAAATTAATTTCTAACCTAAAATGAATTACGGATCAGAATGCAAACTACTTCGTAACTTAAAGATACTGCTGTAAATCATCTGTACTGATAAAATTTAATTAACTAATTAAAATTTCGATGCTTGCACCTTTTACTTGAACTAGGTCAATGTAACAAAAAGGATATTTTGGAATTTCTATATTTAAACTTTTGGAACAAGTAGGTATAGTTAAATATAGCATGCACAGAAAGAATGAAGATAAGTATGCGACGATGATTTCTTTTTCTTCTTGTAGGTAATTTCGCAAGGCAATTTAAGTATAGACCATCATGCATGAGCAAAAAAAAAAGTGTCGATGTAAATTATACAAACTCCGATTGGCATAACAAGAATGCTGCGACTTTTTTTCCGCGACAAAAAACGCTCAAGATTCCTAAGAAGATTATAAATAAAATTAACATTCCTCAATCCGTTAATGATCCAATCTAATCTATTGCTTGGCTATTAAACATCACTTTTTTTTTAAGTTAATCATATCACTAATATTATACATCGCAAGAAAGCAAGATCTTTAATAGCAGCAAGAGTGTCCCAGTGGATTTCAAAACTATTCTCATATATACATATATATAAGGTGAGTACAAGTTTGATTTGCTAAGAAATAGGATGCGCATGAATAAAACACCAGTTATTAGCGATCTTTGATTAGCCTAGAACTACTTATTCGCAAAAGGAATGGGAACACTGCAGTGACGGCAATGAATGAAAGCCACAATGGCAATTGAAGAGACAATTCCCTTATTAACTCGGCTATACTTGTGCAATCGTAGCACATTATTATACCGACATGTCCCGCTGTGCGCTTTTCAATATGTACATTTAAAGCGATTTAATTCTATTTTTTATTTCTATTAATAAGACACTTTAATGGTATTTATTCCGATAGGACATTATTTTCACTGGAGATTTAAATTGCGCATACGCGCCATTCTTTACTGTTCGCTTTTATGCAATGCACCGCGGTCTTAAATTCTGCATTGTTATAACAATGATAAAAAAAAAGTGGAAAATTCATGCTTTGTCCGTTAAATATGTATCCGCTGCTCAGAAAAAAAAGAAGCAGACTCCTGCATCCTGCTATTGTTGTGTTTTTGAAATTTTACCACTCGCATATATAGGCTTTCTTTGATACGAGAGAGGCAGTGAATCGTGTTTTTGTACGCTTTCGAATCACATGGAAATCCAGATAATCAAAAGTCTTGTCTTAACGCTCTTACACTTCTAATAAATAAAAGGCGTTGCAATAATTTCACATGCGAACACCATAAAATGTTAAAATGCAACAAGGAAGTGATAATAGTTGAAATTCAGTCTTGCACAAGTCTACTATACTAATTGACCCATAAATCAACTTTTCCTTCATTGTATTATTTCAAAGTGATTTTTCTTAATAGACAGAATAAGATTTGTTTTAGAACTTTCTAATTGCTTTATATTAAGAATAGCTTTTATGTTTCAAAGTGTTTTCCTAGCAAATAAATCTATTTGTATTACTTGACTATTTTATTCGCTGTTAAATCGGACAAACTGAATGACGTTCGGATAGTAGGCGGCTTGCGCTCGTAATACAGGCCACGATATATCCGAGTCTCTTTTTGTCAATTCTCGCTACAATTGGCGGATGTCATGCGGTACAATGTGCACGCCTTTAGCTCTTGTCTCACTGTTTTTTTTCTTCTTCTGCAGCTCGGTCGTGATGGTAATCAAAGAAACATAGTTGAAAAATCTTTGGAAAATAAAATTTTTATTTCATTTAGTTACAACATAATGCGCAATTATATGATTTACTATCGCGAATGAACACAATTACGAGCTCGCTTAACGACATATAATTGTCTATAAAATACCGACAAAAAAAAGTTGTGGTGGCTTTAACGCTAATCAAGTTTTATGCTAAACTAGTTGTACAACTTAATATAGACATCGGTAGTGTTTATTTTTTTTGGTTGGCTGAAACGTTTTATATTTAAAAATTAGAACGGATGTATATTTATTAATTTGCGTCCTCCTTTGAATATTTTCTTGTTGCTCTTTATAGATATTACATAACACACATAACACATGCATGTACGTATCCCTATAAGTATATATATTAAATAAAATTAGGTAAATATATTACATTTTTTGCTTGTGCAAATAATTGATTATGTATTGGTAAATAAATTTCATTTGTATTTTTTGAAAAAAAAAAAAATTATATATCGTTTATGTTATGATACAATTTCTACATCAATTACTTAACACATAAAATTTTAACAATGTTATCAGATGCAAATTTAACCCGTTATGACCGTACCTATACGTGGTATTTTGGCATGTACTTTAAATATTAAAAGATTCATTGAGTAATACATTTTTAGTGAGCATTTCACTGGATATTCATAATACTAGCAGTGACACGATAAGCTTAATAATTTTCAAATGGTATGTGCATAATTTGTATGTATTTACCAAAAAAGAAATATTAAATTTTTTTTATATGATATAGAGTATGAAAACCTTAACCATTGAAAGGATCACGATCATAATGAGTTAAACCACCTTTTTTACTTTTTAACTCACAAGTCTTGAGTATGGCTATGTAAAGGGGAACGGTGTAATGCTATTTGCAAAGATGAAAAGTAATTTAACATATATATGAAAATTATGCTTTGTTTATCTTTTTAAATCCCAAGAACTTAATAAAGGAGCAAGACACATAATTTTGTTAGGAATTCACGGAAAAATTCGCATGAAACAAAGCAAGTGGCACGCATTTAATTTCTCTTCCCACCAATTATTTCGAGCACACAGTATCTAAAATGACCAAATCTTCCTCGAAACAATCTCTCTCTCAGTCTAAAAATTACCAAGGCCCCAAACTTTCTCAAAGCCAAATCCAACGAATTTCCACAAAAAAAAAAAAAAAAAAAACTCCCTCCCGATAAAAGAAGAAAAAGAAAAACACCCACTATCGTTAATGAAATTCACCCGATTTATAAGTCTAACAAGATCAGCTATAGCCGAGCTATATTAGTCCGCATATCTAATAAAACTTTTCATCCTCGCACACTTTCGCATCGCATTACACGTATACTTGATCCTGCGTGCTTACATTTTCACACCAGCGCTGGATCTCGGTGCAATACATACACAGATCGTTATAATATATACATTGCAGCGGCAAAGGTGCGATGGCCACGCGCCAGGTTTACACTCTCCCGCTAGATTTATTCGCGTTACACGCATATACACACTCTCGTATACGCGCTTATGGGTGAGAGAGTATACTCGACTCGTACATAATAAGCTCGGCAAAGAGCTGTGTGTACAGCCAGTAGTATATATAAGTGCAAATTGACCATGGCAAAACTTTCGCACGTGATTCTCGCGGCAGCACACCGTCGACAACTGCCAGCGCCTACATGCGCACGTCGACACAGCAATAACAAAAAGATACATATGTAATCGTTCCTTCTTCTTCTGTTTCTTTTTTTTTTTTGTAGGTTTTATATAGGTATATCCATAAAGTATACGCGTGTTTCGTCAACCTTTTCGGGATGCATAGCTAATATGTATATATATATTATATATATATGTATGTACACTGACTAACTGGTAAGACGGCGGATGAGTTTGCGCGCGCGCGAGCGACGTAGTTTCACAATATGTGTACAATGTCTATTGCAATAAGGACTATCTAGTTGTACGTATGTACGTTGTTTTTTCTTTTTTTTCCCCTTGAACGCGCACGCGCGGCTCGCCCTCGCTTAAGTACAAATTTTTTTTCTCTCATCTTCAGCATTAATCAATAATAAATATTATTAATTAACAAAGTGTTATTTATTTATTAGCTTAATGACTCCGATTCGCACACGCTGCGATGCACGCGCACCCGTTTCCTTCTATCTTTCCTTTCTTCCGATGCATGCGCGCCCAGTTTATCTACACGCACCCATTCACGCAGAGTCCTATATATTACTCAACGATTCGCGATCGCGCAGCTGTGCGTAATACGTAAAAAAAAAAAATAAAATAAAAGGTGTATCGCACAATTTATAATTCCTATCAGTGAAACGTGCATATAAAAGATTGCGCACAAGAGCGCGCGAGAGAGTATATAGAGATGCAAAGCAGCCGAAACTTTCTCTAATCGGTCAATTTAATTAGCGACCGCCTGCGATTCCTCGCGATTCCTTTTCTCTCTAATTGCTTGTTTTCGTTTTGCCGAGTATACACACACGTACACATCCAATATATATATATATATATATAATGTATACGGTGCGTTGAATGTATTTTTTTCGACCAACCGCGAAGAACGTATTTATGCAGGCGCGCGCGCGCGTGTGTGCGCTTTCTTTGAGAAGAAAACGAGCGCGAGGGGGGAGAGGGAGCTGAGAGAGAAGAAAAAATAGAAATTCTGTCGCAAGTCCACGACGGTCAATGAATAGATATATGTATATATATGGACCGATCGTGAGATCGCGATCGTTTTCTCGGCGAGGGATCGATTTGCCGATCTGATTTTTTTTCCTTTTCTTTCTCTTTCTCTTTCGTTCCCTTTTTTCCCGGTCGATGCTGTTGTGGACGCGACCTCGCTCTTATGTATCTGCCACTCACTGTCCTCGACTGTCCTGCAGCTTTTGATCCTTCGCGAACAAAAAAATCAGTAGAAGTACGTGAAGAAAGCTGGAAACAAAAAAATAATAAATAGAATTAATGTAGAGGTGTGTACGTGCGAGGCTTGTTTATATACTAATGAGTAGAGCATTTTCAGCATGGATCGTGTGTATATATTGGCAAATTTGTACAGCAGCTTTAAATTATCATAAAATTTAAATAATATAGATATTTATATAATATGATTAGAATAAATAAGAGTTGATCTTGGTTATTTCTTTTTCCGTGTACCACTTAGGATTATACTTAGATTATAAAAACTAATGTTGATAGTTTTTACCTTACAGAAAAATAGCTATGACCTTTGATTTTCAAAAGTCAAAGGTCATAACTGTTTGAATTGTAATCATTTAAACAGTGTGATAATTCACTTCGCCAAATTCAGTTTTCAAGCTAGACTTCCAAGTCCAATGGAAAAATGTTAATTAAAAAAAAAAGCAGCTATAATACACAAGTTAAACAAAACAGAGTTTTCAGAAAGCCACGAACGCTAAATTTCGACAAAAAAAAATTGCAAAACCGTTAGAAAGTTAGATGACTGTACGTTAGCATATGAAGCGAGAGTCGAGTCCCATCGGTGGTCTCCACAGGACAGCCACCCACGGAATCGTCGCGCAACTACGTACAACGATTGATATGTTGCGCCGTCGTCGTCGCGCGAGATTTATATATACTATACTGAAAGTCCCCGTGAACGACCGCGTCTGGAATGTCAATTGGCAAATGTAGGAGCGGTGTATTTGCCAAGTGGGTTTGCAAGCGGAGCAATGATGCTCACCCGCGCGCGCGCCCGAGACCGCTTACCTCAATTAAGACCGATCGCCGTTTCGTCGAACGTGTGCACCTTTATGCGGATTCAATCGCGACTTCATTAGCTTTTAAATGCCAGGTTCTTGCCGGTTTTCGTGGAAGAACAGACGTAATTCAAGCGCTACCGTTCGTTTTTTTTTCTTTATTTTTTTTTTCTTTTTCAAAGGATCAGTGCTTTAAATAACGTGTTGCATAGAGATTGAATGAACTACTTGTGATCGGTATAATGCAGGGATTTAAGCTATTCGTTTTGATTTTATTAGGCTAAGGTTTACATTTATTACGAAAAAAGTATTGAGCAAAAATTTAAAGCCACTCTTAAAGTGGATAAGAAGCTTTTCACTTTCAAGTCATATAAATTAGATAAGCTTGAAATAAGGTATAATTACTGTTCCGTGTTAATTAGACCTAATAAGCTAAATTAGATGCTTATAAATTGAATAATTTACAAAAATAGTCGCACGAGCCAAATTTGCCCCACAGGAATAATAAATCCAATAATTATACGGTTTTTCCAAATATGCATATATATGCTTCGGCAATCGAAAAAAAAATTCGTTTTATTATATGCACAAGCTTCGCGGCAATGATTTACAAGAAACATTTTCTATATCCAGCATGAAATTAAGGCAGTTGATCTCGCTGTGTACGGTGCGGGATCGTAAAGTATATGCAGTGATTGCCGGTTATTAGACAGCGAACGCGGGGTGTAACAGATGAATCCGTGGCCGAGGCGGCGCGGTTAGCCGATCGATATATCCAAAGATAGCGACTGTAGGAGAATGGATTAGTGTATAAGTGGCAGTATTCGAAACGTCAGACATGCCTAGCTATAACTGACAGGTAATCTGTTTTATCGTCAAGCCGGGCAACATCAAAACAAAGCTCCGCGGGCGTAATAAAAAGTGGCGTATGTATAGAGCTGTAATTTCTCAATGAGAAAAGTGCATATTTTCATTAGCACTAAAAGTGCGCCTGACTTTTGCTGTGCGATTGCATTTGCCGACGTTTAAAATGTGGCGTATAGGCTCAGTCGAATGAGCAATATTTTACTCCGCCGATGAATACATTTTCTTTTAGTCGACTGCCTGATGAGATAGACACTTTTAAGACGTTTCAACGTGTACCGACATCTGCTTAGAATGACTGATTTCTTTAGTTTGTTTATTCGACCTTCCCACACCACTCAACACTCCACCTCTTCTCCAAGAGAATTTTCCTATTTACAAGAAATAATTGAGAAGGAAAATTATATTTCTGTGTAGAAAGGCATTATATTTTTGAAATTGCCTCTAGATCAATTCCACGCTCATAGTTAAACGCTATAAATGTTCATATGCTCAAATAGATAGAATTAAGCGTAAACATTGACTATAGGTTAAGAAAAGAAGGAAAACGTAATCGCTACACATATTCGATAAACAGTCATTCAACTGTCATTGACTCGCCCGTAATGGAGTTCAAAGACTTTCAATTGCCGACAATGACTACCAAGGTGGCAATCAGACTTTGGAAAGTCTCGCAGCCTCCCAAGTGCAACGAATGCGGATAGTGAGAGTACTTAGGGCTCGAGTCCTTATGAAAGACCTTGGATTCAGGGTCCCTTATTACGGTTTCAATCATAAAGGTTCCGACTAAAGTCTTTCTACCGCGGCTTCTAAGAATTTTTATCATTTTCGAACTGCTGTTACTGTCGCGGATAGAGTTATAAATCTTATATACTTGATGACTTCTCGAACAGGCAATTTGTGCAGAAAATTGTATATAGTTTGTCGTGCGGAAAGTAGAAATTTACTTATTTGTGTCATCGTTATATAACGAATTGGGAGGAGCGTTGGATCAGTATTTTCAAACAATCAGCAATAAAAAATAATTGGATCTTGATTGCACCTGGAGAATGTAGTTGTAATTGTGCGTATGTCTTGATTGTATTTATTTTTAGACATACATTTTAAAAAAAATCATAACATTTACGAAAATGTGCAGATAAGCAATAAAAATTTCAATGTGTTCATCAATCCGTATGTAAGAAGGATTTTTAAATTACGCCTTGTGTACTTTTATTTAATTGATAGTACTTATGTAACTTTACAACGTACAGTTCATAGTCTACTGCACATTACTATGAAATCATGCTATAATGGAATATAAATAACTGTTGTTGGATCTACCTCAATCGCAAGATTCTTTTGATTATAAGAATTTCGTCCTTGAATAGACTTATACAATGGAAACTATCCCATCAGTTTTCCGATGATAAGACAACCTTAGTGGAACATAAAAGCAGTTTCCCAATCTGATGAAAATACTATTGCATTATTATCCACATAAATCTCGAAAATCCCGCTTAAGATTCATCCGACGAAGCTATCTCGAAAAGCAAAGAAGCGCACGAAAAATTCATATGCATAAACATGCCGCGAAATGTGTGTTACACACGAGGGCGACACGTCGCGGTGGCGTTGACCGGCGTTTAGCCTGCGGCGTTGCAAATCATTATCTCTGCCGTCGCTCGGCGCTCGAACTTGAACTAGGGAAGATCATTGCTCCTGATGGCGGACACGATGAAGAAGGTGGAGAGGAGGAGGAGGAGGGGAAGGAGGACAGAGTGCGCCTGCAGCAACCGGAAGCGATGACCGACAGGCAGTCGATCACAGAGACTCGCCGGTCGCGTGACCTTGTAGTCCTTTATTCGCGTGCGTGACCTCGTAATGCGCGTTACGTGACACACGGCACAGCGATGCATGCGCACGCAGAAGGTTAAGAGCGAGAACGAGTTCTCTATTATGGCTATGTGTGCTGGGTGAGTACCTATACATATATACAGCTGTGTGCGTGTGTGTAGAGAGAAGTCGAGTGCCGTGCAGGCGCCTCTCCGCGCGTGTACTTTCACTTGGTGGTAAGAGAGAGAATGAAAGAGGAGAAAAAGAGTCGAGACTTGTATAGCAGTGTCAGAGAGAAAGAGAGAATATCCAGCTACCGACTGTGAGAGTTAATTATTGGGATTGATTGATTAAAGGATATAAATCTGGCGGTGCTTCGTAGAGAGAAACGGATGAAGCGCCTTTCCTCATTGGTTTTATTATCCGCCGGCGCGTTCTTTTCATGAGCGAAGTCTATATAAACTCGACAGATGATTCATCTTGTTTTACTAATTCGTCGTGTGTTCTACTAATAGGTTACGAGGAAATATCTAAATATAGACAGCAGAATTAATCAACGAGTGGTTTAAGATTTAATTCACAATATTGATTCCACGGGTACTTTTCTAAAACATATCTTTCACGGGTTCTTTTTGGGCTTATTGCTCTAACTTGTTTGAGCAAATTTGTTATAATATTGATAAGAAAACATAACCAGTATGTATATAGCAATTGTCTAAAAGGAAAATTTATTTATGAATAGTTTTCTCAAACAAGATCTCATTATGTCATCTGGGCTATTAAGTATTCAAATTATTAGTTTTGGTTGTGTACGCAGAATACAGATAGTACCGTTCAGAACCATTCTTGTTAAGAATACAAATGCACGTTTTACAACAGCATTTTAGTTGTACTACTTCCTTATTAGATATTATAAAATGCTAACTAAAATTCAAGAAACTACCCATGACCTTTGTATTATATGTTTGCCGCTTTGCCAACGATCGAGTTAAAGAAATCGAAAATTAGTGGTTAGTTAACAATTTATGTATCAATAACTCCTGCCCACAAATGTAACTTTGTTAATAACAGCTTCCTTGTTGCTCAGTTTATCATTCATCGCTAGTGTTTTAACTCTCACGAAAGTTAATTTTAATTGGTAGTTCAGCATACGTACAAGGAGACAAGTTTGTGTCCGAGCAATAATAAAATCGTTGTGTATGAAATGCAGAGTTGTTATACTCGTTTAAGGAGAAAAACGAGAATGATCAAATTTGTTCATTCGAATTTTATATAGAGACAATATTTCTGACCAAATTGTGAAGAAAGTAAAGTCTTATTTACAGCCAAGATTGTAGCATCAAAAAGTAGCATCTTGAGTAAAATGCAAATGAAAGAGTGTGTGCGAACAGTTTCGATTTCTGTACGAAGTGTAATTGTAGAAAGTTTCAATATAATAAAATAATTCGCAATATTGTTTATATTATAAAGAAAGCGGGTAATGGGTTATTTTTGACTTTCACTTTGGAAGATCCGGAAGTCTCAGTAGTCAGGATGAGTTATAAAAAAAACCGCTGTTTTTCGTGCAACGAGATGGTGGTGAAATGAAAATCGCCTTTTTTCCTGCATCAACGCACTAAATAACTCAACTCTTCGTATATTATACGCGGTACGAATATATATTGCAAGAAGGAGGCACGCAATCAAAAGATCGCCACAATTATCGTAATAAATTAACTCGACCGCATCATTTTCCAGCGCCGATCTCATCAAAAAGTTCTCGCCTCCTTACAAATCGGCTTCTTAACACGTTTACCTACCGATATCGTGCGAGAGAGTATACTCCACGAATGTTTCTTTTATATACATACACATACATGCACATACACATACACAATTTCGCATCTCACGCACAGGAGAAAGCGATGCATGCAGACCGTTGCCGATCGGCATAAGAAAAGAGCGAGCGCGAGTGAGTGAGAGAGATAGAGTCGAGACAAATCTCCTTGGTAGTACATAACTTGAGCGGTATACAGCGTATGTGCACGAGGTTTGTAGAGCTTATCTATGACCGATCTAACAAAGCAGCAGCATTCGGAAATGTGCTGCGCTCCGTGGATCTATCGAGGATCGATAATCGCAGGTTGTGGAAGGTTTTCTTTTATAGATTATTTCGCCCGTTATCTGACTGCTGTCTGGATGGGAGCGATTGTGTCGACTACTTCCTGAGAAGACGATTAAAATTGGCGAGGATTTGGATAAACGCTGAAGGATGGTATGATTAGCCAACCGATCTTTCATTTCTGATAAGAAATCATAAGTATAGAGTGAAAAGGATTCACGTAATGTTGAGTGGAAATACTGTAGGTTCATTATGAAGGATCCATTATATTCTAGCCGATTATCAGAAAGTTGATTTTATCTCTTAGCAGCTATAATCATCGGCTACGGTGCGAATACAAATTTGATACCTATTTTGTTTCACCTTTGATAGTTTCGTTCTCATTCATTTGAGTCCAATTAGGTTTAGTTTATGGTTATCCAACCATCCCCTTTGACCTTCTGCTTATTTTCATGATTAAGGGTTAACGAGTTTGTGATTTACTTTGTAGAAAAGTTAAGTACAGAGTTGCAGGAAACATACAGTGGTTTTTATGTACACGAATAAATATACTTATTAGTAGCGATACATTCACATCTAGTATTTACCACGCATGTTAAAAGTAAATAATAATTAACTCTTCATATCTTTAGGATATGATGGGATAGCATTATCATTACCTTCTAACGTCCACTTTCCATTGTGACTCAAACCAGAATTCCCATCGTAAAATACGTCATCACCATTGGAATAACGATACACCTCTTGTTACGAGTACTTTATTTCTTATTTGTACCCAATTATGTAAAACCCAAAAACCATAAACAATCACCAAGTTATTAAGGATAAAGTTTTGAAGGTGTTATTTTCACTGTGGTAAAACGTAAATAGCCTCATTGATAAAGTCTCAAGTCTACCTGGTGTACAGGTGAGTGAATTGGTCAGAAAATTATTCAACTAAACGAAACGATTTCCATTAATTCGAATGTCAGTTGAATGATCATTCTCTGCTCTGGTATTCAGGTTTGCGTAGGCCTTTTAACGCATTCCGTTCTATCTTAAATTGTACAATGTTTGACGGGTTCGTGCCAATTTAATACCACACCTAACCAGCACGTGCCAATTATGGAAATTAAGAAAATAAAACAATTCTATCTGCACGCATGTTACGTTTGTTGCTCATTGGCTAAATTACCGCATAATTTAAGGGGCTGTAAGAAATCCAAATTAGTGCCGTTCCACTGATAAATAATCTATATTCATGAAAAGGCAGGCGAATTCTGCAATTAACAAGTCTGCAATGCCATCGCAGGTGTAACTATTACTGGTAAACAATTTACCCTGTCTATTTCATTATGTTCCGTTAAATACCAATGGAAATCGTTTCTTTTCTTGGCGAATTCACTCAGTTTAACACGTCGACGTAAGACTCCATCAATTAAAGACACAATAACCAGAAGATAGGAATACATTCACATACATCAGTTATTAAATAAATAGCTTTTTATTGATTGCATAAGTTAATAATTGTAGGAGGTAAGGAGGAGTGCAGGACAAAAGATATCACATTGGTAGAACAATGACAGTTATATATACAAGTGCTCGTCCATGTGTGTGGCACATTAGACTCGATTGTACACAGCTAACAAAGCGGTCCTCCATCGGTTATTGTTAGGTTTATTTACAGCAGGACGGCGTTAAATAGTATCTCTTTTTTTTTGTTTTGTTCATTCGCTGGCTCTTTCACTCTCTTTCGACTCTCAGGCTTAGGCCTATAATACCGACTAGTGGCATCTTCAATCTCTGTTTTTTTTTTGTTTTTCGTTTGTTGTATAATATAAATAAAGCTAGCTAAACAAGGCAACGCTACAACGATCCAAGGAAAACATCCATGTTGCGGGAAGAAGACCTCATGATGGGCCGATTGGTTTACCTGCGTTGGGTGGCACGAATCCGTAGCCGCTGGCACCTACGACCACGCCGCTCGTGTCAGCGGGATTGCCGGGTGGACTGGGCGGGAACACGACTGGTCCTACAAAAAAACAAAATCTTGTCAGTATTTGATTTTTTTCTAATTAGTTATGTCTGATTAAACAATTTGGTTTCGATCATACGCTATTACTATTTAGTTTTTCTTCTTTGAGATATATTGAAAGGAATTGAAACGTTGAGACCAAATTGATTTACAGTACTAGTCTAGATGAAGTATGGTGGTTTGTATCTAAAACTATGTTAAGGCAATGGTCGAATCAATTATTATCGTACATGTCAATGATATTTATTTGCATACATCATAATATTAAATTAATTTATTTTAAGATTGATCAAGCACTATCCTACTATCAACATTAAAAATAGTTCGATAAATAAACATAATACTATCGATCACTGAATGAGAAACAAGTTTTTTTTGTCTCAATTGTACTTCATTAATTACTTTGCGCTTGAATAATTAAGAATCTAGTACAATCGGTAAAAAATAGTTTTTTCATCGATGATGTTTTAAACAACAAGTAAAACTGTACAAAAAGAGCATATAATTCTAGTATGAGGTTGTGCATTCGCAATCCGATGAACCGATTGATCAACGAAAAAACAAAAGGATGACTCGCGGAAAGTAAACGCGCACATCGAAAGCTCGAACAAAGCACATTTTAAATTCTCTGGAAATGAAAGGTGAGCTGGATAAAACCAACCACAGCTCCGAAACAAAACACAGCAGCTCGTTATTTAACGGACATGCATTTTCCGTTTCACTTTTTTCACTATTCACGTATATATAGCGTTGCGCATTAAAATTAAAAAAACATCGACTATACCGAACGGCTTAATTAGCGGCAGGGGCGAAGAAGCGCGAAGCCGCATCGGCGCGCGAACTCACGTGTAAATCTCACCCGAATCTCGATTGAAACATCAGCTGTTTGTTTGAACTCGCGGCACGCCTCCGAGTACATGCACACAATACGTATATACATAGCTTTTTCATACCACGGACATTGGAAAGTCCGGGGCGCGCGCGTAAAATATCCGCTATATGCATTCACAAGGACGCGTGAACTCTCTCTCTCTCTCTCTCTCTCTCTCTCTCTCTCTCTCTCTCTCTCTGGTCTATAAACACATGCACCAGGAGCGGGTTTATCGATTGAAATTTATATGCTGTTTCGTGGGCCGCAATTAGCGGCTTGGTCACGTTATCGGGGTAGCTATGGTAGCCTTATGGGGCGAGGGCAAGCCGAATATCGTCCCGGCAAACAGTCGTTCGAATACTGATTCGCAAGGATTAGAATGTATATGGAGCAGCGCGGTTATGCGGGTAAAAGTCTTATCCGACGACGCGATCGCGATACTTTTATATTTAGACCTGTGTGTATATCGCATAGCATATATAGGTGTGCGTTTTGCTTTCTGCACGATTAATTTTTGCCGATGCTTGAGTGGCTTTTATGGCTTGTTTGCAAAAGTGCTGGAAAGCGCTGGCCTATACCCGTGGCTTTAGACACATATGTATACAAGCATTGCGAAATTCGCACGTGTGATAAATATCTGGTAAAAGGGATATTATTATGTTGCATGCAAATTTGTGCGATCCTTTTTTTGCTAGAGGAAACGCGGATCTGCGGGCCGATCCAAATTTTTCGCGGGTGCAGTCGTATTAACATACTAATGCATCGGCTGGTTCGTTAAAACGAAAGCGTAAGCTCGAGCGAGCATTGAGTGAAAAGTAGCTGTTAATATCTTGCTTCTTTCGCGCGTATACGTCAGTTAATTTGACAGGCGAAAATTATAACAGTAGTAGCGCGTGCCTATGATTAAATCGACGCGGCCCGGTAAAATCCGCGCTCAAAAACCACACGGGCTAAAATATACTATATGGCTCGAGCAACGCGGCGAGTCTGCAATTTTCCAATATATTCCAAAGCTCGCGTGGCCAACAAAAGCCCGTATTACAATATTATATATATATATATATATATCGGTAGGCCGCGCGCGAAGTACAAAGCGTCGCTCTAATTGATAATCATCGCGTCTCGAAGAAGCATAATTTAAGTCTGCTTAATAACACGTTTATAAAGCATATTCTACCCTACGAGAGAGCAATTATAAATACCCGCGCGCGCCGGCGTGTGTGTGCGCATATTCCGTTTATGCATATAAGGAGAGCGCGTGCAGGAAAAACAATCGCGGCGCACGCGCGCATTATCCACTTTTCTCAATGTGCATATACAACGGTAGGGTAGACTGCGGCAAGGTCTCGAGAGTGTGCGTTATCGATGCCGACTGTTTCTTATTTCTTTCTTTTTTTTCCTATTTTCCTCTCCTCTCGCGTGCCGTCGATCTGATAGCGATGATCTCTCGTTTTGAAAGCCATGCCGTTTTTCTCGTGAGTGAGTGTCTGTGTGTGTGTGAGTGTGTGTGTATGCAAAAGAATCGCGCGCGGCTTGTTATTACACCGGAATTTAGCGAGAGCGAAATCGTGCATGTATAACTATATAAGCGGCGCGGCGACTGGCGGCCTTCACGGTCGTTGGCTCCTCGATGACCTACGATCGCGTCTAGCTATCTTTCTCTCTCTCTCCCTCCCTCTCTCTCTCTCTCTTTTGCTTCCAGGGTCGATATCGCGCTCGAGAGGAAAGATAAATGTCGATATGCTGATCCGTGCTTACCACATCCGATCGGTTCTAAAAAAAAGTGCATTTTTACCAGGAATTCCAATTTTTTCGATTTTTTAGCGACTGACGGGCCGAGAAAAATTTATCCAGTATAGCTTTAGACACTTGTACTCGTGTGCTTGGATCGAGCTGTACAGGAAATGCTCGTTAAATAGTGTGTGTCAGGTCATGTGTCATTGTCAAGATTTATATGTAAAATTAGATCGGTATAAAATTTAAATACACAAACATTTGCTGTAGTTGCGCGTATTCATGTTATGCAGAAATTTGACACCTGTAGATTTCTGTAGCCCGGAGGTTTCAAACCCGAGAGTATAGCCGTACGCTTACACTGTGCATTTAAATTGCCTTCCGATTTCTCAACATTTCCTGTTAAATGTAATTAGATGTCAACGATACGTCAGTGTTGATCTTTTTTACTCCGCATACATAATGTATGTACTGAAAAAGTGCTGAAATATATTTCATTAACGCGCGTCGACTGTAAACACGATCAGCCTCGCGAGTAAGCTTGTATAATGCATGCACAATGAAACGACTTTCAAACACGGTTTGCAAATTCTAATTTAATATTTATTTAGCATAATAGTAAATTATCGTAAATTATCGCCCGGTGCCGTTTACACGTTATTTAGAAGGTTTAAGAGATTGTTCCACTGAAATATAGCGACTCGTGATTATTTCTAAATCAGGTGTGTATTCTGAATTAATGTACTTATATAGCTGGATTTGTATATATTCTCGATTTTGCATTACCGATTAATACAAATAATGCGAATAAGCACTAGTCGCTTATATCTGCGGCTCGTGTATATCGGAATTGGAAATTGTCAATATTTGTGGGTAATAACTGCTTACTTTGATTTTAAATCGCTTGTTTGATTTTATATTGCCGCGCTAAGCTTCTAAATGCCGGTGCTCATGTTAAACCCGTCAATTCGAAAAACTATCCCCGTTCACCTGGAATCGTGCGTTCGATATCGCGGTGCGGTAATACTAATTGTGCGATTACATAAAATCTATATCATTTGCATTATTCGAGAAAGCGCAAGAGCGAGTAGACTAGCCCGGTGACTATTACGCGCTTATATTTATCTGATTCTTATAGTTATTTGTAATTTAGGTAATTTGACGCGGTGCACGCGGTGAATGCGCTGCGAAACTCGAAAAACCTGAAATGCGGATTTTTCTCGCGCTTAAAATGTCGGGTGTAGGACGCGTCTCTCGATTGCAACAGAGATATACCGTGTGTGTGTGTGCGTTATACCAATAACATTTACGAGCGCGTAATTAAATTGCATTTGGCTACTGCTTCGTAGGAGGTTAGTGGCTTTGACTCGACTCGAGCTTAACGATTGTTATGGCTTCTTGATCCGCACTTAGCGATAGAGTTTCAAAACTTTTTTGCTAATTCAGTATCACTGTCGTAATAATAGACTTGGCGCGACTTGTGCGCATATTTGGGAATCTCAATGTATATATCCTGCACACTGATGTTATTGCACGAAGGCTATCATTGAGAAATGGCATATATATTTTAGGTTTTGAAACGAGCTAATATATAATCGGTCGAATAGCTATATTAACATCAGTGAAATCTGAAATATCGAGATCTTATCTGGGTGAATATTAATTGAAAGTAAATTGTAAATTGGTAAAAGGCGCGGCAGTTATCGGTCTTACTTTCCATAAGATCTTAATTTTGGATTATTTTTTGCACTAGCCGATTAATATCTCATAGTTCTGCTCACATCAAACGAAAGTTTCTAAATTCGTGCGTTTAACGAAAAATCTCAACAATTTTTCACGGTAGACTAATGGAGCTGACAGAATAAGATAAAGTGCCCAGGCCGTATGAAAACCAACGTTTAAAGGTTAATTTGACAGACGAAAACGAATAGCGTGCAGACAGACTATATGCCATAGTTCGGATAGCGTATCGAATTAATTAAATAGATCTCTTTTCTTGTGTATATCTAATCGAGCGTTAAAGAACCGATCGACTTCCGGCCAAGTGTATATATACGAGACGTAAAAAGAAATTAAAAATAACGCAAATTATTATGACTTTCACTCGTGCCGCGCGACGCGTGCAAACAAAAGATAAACAATACATCCCCGCGACGTTTTCAGTTACGGTACATATATATGCAGGCGTTACGAAATATTACGCGTTTAGCCTTTTATCTTCGACGGCTGAATAATGCAGCGGCAGCAACGGCGGTGTTTATGTAAAAGCTGGAAAATCGCGCGCGAGTGGCGTGTAAGTGACACTTGCTATTCGTCACAGCTTATATAGCCGGTAAGCTGCTGCAGTGCGGGAGACAATGGCAGCGGCGGCGGCAATAGCGGCGCTCGGAAACGAAGTCACGCAGAGCGGATTTCATAAGCGCTCTATTAGCTACGCGATGGAAGAGGTGAAGAAAGGGACGAGGCGCAAAAAATGTATACGTTATACTGCCGCGATGCCTATGTGCATGGGAAATATATTTGCAACTGCGTGGCTCGTTTGGGATAATTAAAATAGGGGGAAAAAAACGAATGGAAAAAAAAAAATTGCTCATGATGGCTTTTTTTGTGTCTCTGTGTGGTCAATCCCCTATAGCACGAATTTACGGGCCGCGGGCGAGCGGAAAAACACACGCGCATATGGTTTTGCATGAAAATGGAATATGTTATATAAAGAGGCGGGGCCAGAGAGCTTATAAAGCGTGTAAATTATATACGTGTAGAATTTCAAGTGCAGCTTATTCTTCATAATTAGCGAAGCGCGACTCGTAAAGATATGACTCTTCGATGGCGCGCGGTTTGTTCAGTATATACGCGCTTAAGATATTTCTGGCCCGTTATACATTCAAATTAATTACATTCGGCTTTCAGTACAAGTAATAATTCCCCCCACCCCTCCTCCCCACTCCTCAATAGACGATTTTATCTGAGGCTTAGAAATCGTTTATATGCAGAGCTCGATTGAAATGTGCAACTAATTAAAAATGCTACGTAAGACTTTCATAAAAGGAAAAAACGTCTGAATTTCACTATTTTATCATTACCACCTCGTAATACCCGAATCGCGAAGCTATGCTTAAAATCCGATCGAATATGTGTGTGTGCATGCCTATGATATAAACCGCATAGAATCCGCAGTGTTACAAAACGCATTATTTGCATGCGTTTTTTCCCCGTCAATTATAAAGAGCTCGCGTATATGGTTGCGCAATAAATCGCCGATACACTGCCATACGGAAGCTGAAAAAGAAGTCCAAAATAGCTTCGAAAAATCGCAAGTAATCCGCGTATAAATTACCTACTTCATTGCTCTGGCTCGATCCCGATTAAGATTTAAAACGACATGGAAAATTTGTCTCGTTTCATTTCGCGGGCATTAAAAAAAAAAAACAAAAAAAAAAAGAAAGATAGCCGCGCGGACACGCATAACCAGTTCCTAGCGCCGCTCAGATCTAAATTCGTTAATTTAATAAGCGCCGTTTTGAAAGTGCACCTAACCCCCTCTGGTTTATAGATGCGATCGCCGCGATCGGAACTATATAAGAGCTGCTTACCAGTGTTGGATCGGGGGTCCCTCATTCCAGTTTGCCTGATATACGGTCCAAAGCCGGCGAACAGCTGATTGTAGTTCTGGGCCTGTGCCAGACTAGCCATGATCACGAAGATCGTCACGATTAGGCCGATCTGGAAACACACAAGAGTAAGGAGAAAAGCGTTAACTAATTTGAAAATCGTGAATATATGTTATGTTCGATGTGTGGAAATTTTATGTTCCATCATATATATATAGACATCGCGCAGAGAAACTTGTGGAGATGCGAGATATGCCGATAGAATTTAACGTCTTCTTATGAAATTGAGTTAAGTCGCAATTTCATTGGCACCTGCATGGAGAGGCATACGATAATATAATTATTTAATAAATATTTATCTATATAGCTTAATAATAAATATTAACTGTATTTAAATGTGTACTAGCTGCAGGTTGAATAATAATTAACATGCATTACGTAATTGAGAGCTAACGACTTCCCGCATAGTCGCGAGATCTCTCACAAAGTGGCGTCGGACCATAAGCTCTCTTAGTACCCGCTGCACACTTGGCGAAAATCCACATTATCCAACGGTGTACCGTTGCAAAAGACGCGGCCATATACACGCGGCATAAACAATAAATCGAGCCGCGCTGCCTTTGCGTAACTTTATAACGCCGTATACCATACACATACACACGAGTCAACATTTCATTTTGCGCAAAAATACATACACATACGACGATTTATGCGATCGATACATTTAGCTTTAGGTGGAAAAAAACGTTTAGAGTTATGTTGTCGGTGTTGCACTGATTAGCCCTAGGATTATCCTATAGCAGCATACTGTACACACATGTACGTGAATTTCTTAAATAACAATTGCCTGTGCTCCTCTAATTACTCAATACTGCAGCCAACGCGTTTTACGTATATAAAGTCCCTTGCCAGGCTTATTTATTATCCGGCTAAAAGACGCGGTTTCGAGCTGCAACCGCTGGCACAGAGTTGGAAATTACGAGTATTTTCACTCGAACACGCCGCCGTTGCCGCCGTGGCTATTCTTTATTTGAAAAACTTTCCAACTCTCGCGAAACCTACGCTAAATATCGACCTCATAAATAAACAAGACTTCGAATTAAGCGAATAATTAAAACTGCGGTACGGTGTGGCAAGGCTTGCCGGTGGATATATATAATAATTGGCATCTCTCGTAACGATGCGCTATTACATACCGACTATCGCAGCTCGAATTATACTAGCGCGAGGCTTTACAATTATTAATAATACATATTTTTTTGCGTAATTAAATAAAGATTTCCTCCGCGCTTAATGCACGGAATGTGTTTTTCTTGCTTTGCCCCGCTAAATCGAATCTTAATTTTTCTCTCTCTCTCTCTTTCTCGCGAGTTGCAAAAATGCGGCGCAGCAGCGGCCGGCAGTTATATTAATAAAAGTCAGCGCGCGAGCGCGAAGCTTTTGCGCAAATACTATATATATATATATAGCGAACAGATCGTGTGTACGTATATAATGCTGAGCGAGCAAGGTCACGATGCTATGAGGGGCCATATTACTCTTTTACCAAGAGTCGTAATCAATTAGCTGGCGCGAGCGGCGGCGGCGCAGCAAAAATTTCGCAAGGTGCACCGTGCAGACTGTCTAATATATATTGCCGAGCGATGTGCTTACGTACAGTGTATATATATATATACGGACTGTTCCATGTTGAATTGAAAAATCCTGTAGCTTTGATATAGAGATATTATGATCGATACGTGTGAATCGCTGTGAAACTCGCAATAAATGTGATTCAAGGCGGATTAGTAATAGATATTGTAAGAAATGTAGCTTCGATTAATTTTGTAATTATGCATATTTATATGAGATTTATTTATAAGTAGCTGAGGAATCGATTGGATTCATAAATACAGAAATAAAGAGAAAATTGAATAGTTTATAAGCTACAATTGTAATGTCTTTAAAGCATTAACGATGTCAGTACAGTCTGGTTAGCGCAATAGACTCGTGGCATGGAACACCCCATATACTGCAAAAGCTGAATCGCGGAGAATCCCGAGCAGAAAAACGAGAGCGATCGTAAATTCGTAATCTCCATCTCTCTCTCTCCATTCTTTCGTTCGTGTTCTATACCCCGACAGACATCGTATAGCTTGGAACGTCGATGCCCGTGGCTAATGGACCGAAGGAAACGCGGCAACTCGGCGTCAATGAAACTGCCACGGCCGGCTTGATTGATAGGATCCGCGCGCGAGAGAGAGAGAGAGAGAGTTTCGCGTGTTTCGGCATTTTTTTCCGTTCCAGGGAGAAAATAAAGAGAAGCGCATGCGGCCGTGTATTCCAATTCTTTTTTTTTCTGCTCTGCAGTTACTATTACGGCGCGCTAACCGGACTCTTTAGCGTAGTAATCGAGGCTATAGGATATTTCAATGTTTTCACGCGGTGATTCGCGAGTACGAATAGCTATGTACGATCTTGATCTGAGAAGAGAAATTTTTGACGATGCGATGAGTCTCGAGTTTTTTTTTTAACCGTGCTCACAGCCGTAATGTGCTCTTTGTTTTGTTTGCGCGCGGCGAGATGATTAAGACGCGATTAAGAGCATATCGAATGTGCAGGTAGATTTTTTTTTTTTTAAGAATATTCAATTGATTTCTGTGAACTGCATAGTTTCGGTTCGTAACAATAGGATAAGATAACGAAAAATCGCGTTTTGTTTGGGAATAAGTGGGACGGAGTTCTGATATATAAGTGAAAGCTCGCGAGTGCATTATTAATCGATGAGAAAAATGACGGTCTAGTTATACAGAAGCAACTCTGTTAGATGCGGAGAATGCGAAACTGCGAAGAATATATACTTTCACAATGTATATGCTAGCTGTTGCAACTTTCCTGGGAGCACGTCACCAATGATACAGCGAAATGTCATAGAAACTTTATACACATATCCGCGGACTTTAGAGAGATCGTTACTGGATCGTCAAACTTGTCACATCGCATTATCTTACCCGCGCGAGAATTCAATCTAAAGCTTCGCGATACGTGGTGCAGTCGAATAAATTTTGGAATTTATCTCAATACCGTACGTACCGACCCATCGTGAATACTCGAACTCATAAATATCCGTTATTGCATCAATCTTAATTTCTCCTCTATATACGCAGCTTTCAACAAAGCATAAACCGCGACCGCATGAATGTATAAGAACTCTCTCGCTTAGAAAGAGAGTGAAAGAGTTAAAAAAAATAAAACAAAACCAAACTCTCCCGTAAAATATTGGATTCCAGATTAGCATTGACGTTTGAATTCAAAGGCCGCGATTTCCAGCGGTGTGGAAGGAGTATAAATAAATCGCAGTCCAGATAGTCCGAGGCGGTCGCGTACATATAATAGTCTATATAGGAAAAGGTTTTCCGGAGTTGGCAGACATGGGGTGATTGAATTACGCGCTCGATCTGCATTGTGGAAATTAATTATCTTTTATCGACGTATAATGGGCAGCAGGATTTATCGACTGCACCGCTTCCTTAGCGTCAATTAACCAATTACAGAGCATACGGTCTTTATTATATGTATATGTATTAACGAGCGAGAAAAATCAAAGCGGAAGAATCGGTTGGGGGACCGGTGAGTCAAGTGGCAATTAACAGACCCCGAGGCGGCACTTTGGTCCTCGCGCGCAGTACGTCTACCTCCCGGCTATCGCATAATAAACAGCGTATAAATCCAATCGTCACGTCCAGTTTTGTCTGTGTATATTCCTGTATATATATGTGTGTGTGTGTGTGTGTGTGTGTGTGTGTGTGTGTGTGTGTGTGGGTATATAATGGACCGAGAGCGAATCAAGAGAGATTATTTATTGTTGCCAATTTGCTTTTAGTGCTGCACAAATCAAGCGCGGTATTCGTGTTGTTTGCGCGAGCTTAGCTTTTGGGTCGATTCTATGTAGCGAAGCTCCACTGAAATTAACTAACGCGGCGCGATTGAGCAGCTGTTACGAAATCATTTTGACGCGATCAACTGTTGATAAATCAATAGATACGAGTAATTCTAAAATGCTGCAAGAGGGAAAAAATTTTAGTTTACATCTTGAAAGGAAAGCCTACATGTATAATTGTTTGTATCATAGGTTCGATTACACGCGGTGCAATAGAAAGGCGCAAAAACTGATCATACCGATGTATCAGGCAGTCGCGTCATTCTCTCCGTGTACAAGCACTGCAGACGAATTTTATTTTAATATTAATAATATCATAGTTCGATGGCAGCTATACGGTAGCGAAGAGCGAAACTCGGCTCCGAGCGCTCAATTATTTTCGTCTCTATATATATATATATAACGGAACATCGAGAAGAGAGCAGCTCGATATACTCGAGCAGATCCTTAATACCTCGCGATAAACACTATTAAACAAGCGCTCGGCAACTTTCCACCGGCATCGGACGGGCCGTAAAATACGACATAAGCCGTGTGTGGTGTACGCGCGTGCGGTTCTCGTTGCGTAAGTCCCAACGGCGCTAATATGCTTTATACGGCGCAAGGAAGATCTCTCGCGCACGTCGAATTGAGCAATTCTTGGCGGAACAGGTGGAAGTGTATCCTCCTCCCGTACACACACACACACAAAGATCAATTTATACGATCGTCGTAAAAAACGCCCAAACGCGAGATTATAATCGTTCGCGTATATATAAGTGGCGTACACGCACGGCAGTGTCGTCGTATAATGTAAATAGAGAGAGAGAAAGAGAGAGAGGGGGGGGGCGGCGGAGGGTTTCGCACGTTATTCACGCGCGTGTGCGACGCAGCTATAGTGCGCGAGGCGCGAGAAGGTGACGCAAGCCGCGCGTACTACGGGACTCATATCTTGATGATGAAGTCGTTACGCTATTTTATCATTTAATTTTTAAGCCTGTGGCACAACGCATCTCTCTCTCTGTCTCTCTCTCTCTCTCTCTCGTTGCGTGCAAATGTGGAAATAAAACGAGGGGGGAAAGAGAGAAAAGAAAGAACGGGCCACACTAGCGCGTGTATTATTCAACTGGCGCACACGCCCGTGTATAATACGCACCAGTCGTACATTTTTGTGCAATCGATGTATGTATATTGCCGTGGAGAAAAAGGTGATTGCAGTGTTTTTTTCTTTGTCAACTTCCCTTCGGGGACGAGGAGCCGTAAGTGCGAGTATATTAGCGGCAATTCAAGTCGAGCGTGTATGATTGAATTTCGCGCGGGATAATAGGAATTCACGCGGCCGCGCGGTCACGTATATCGATATTTTTACGTGTATCGAGAAATAAGGCGCGCGTGCAGTTTGCGCAAATCCACTCCGATCGCGTTTATAATCCAAACTTGGAGAAAGAACAAAAAAAAAACAGGAATTGGCGCGTACACCCCCTAAATAAGTTCTTGCGTCGCTGCAAGGACAATGAACAAGGTATACACCTAGTGGCTGAACAACAACAACAGCAGCAACAACGAGAGCGACAGCAACACGAGCTTCGTATATATAGCCATTCGAATTATGTACGATTGGAGTTGGCGAGAAAAAAATGTGCCGCCGTGGCATTAAACAGCGTCGGATGCAGACAAAAAAAATGGAGACACGAGCCCCGCGCAGCCACATTAATTTCGTTCAGCAGCGGCCACGAGAGAGAAGGAGACACACACACACACACACACACACACGTGATCGCGAATCGCTCGCGGGCTTGAGCAATCGACATCTCGCGAGCAAAAAGAAAATCCCAACGTATACCTACACAGAGCGGCGGTGCAGGTTAGATCCTATATATGTATATATACACCACGTAGTCTTAACGCAACTTGGCGGCCGAGGATGAAGGAGAAAAAAAAAAGAGAGAGACACGCGAAAGGTACTGTATATAGAACTCGAGCCGGAGGTTCCTTATGCGCCGTCGTATATTTTTCGGCTAGGCATATATCCATCGGCGTGGGATCGAGCTGCGAGTTGCCGTTGCTTTTCTGTCGACTATAGACCTTCGGTCTTATATACGCGGTTTATAAGCGAGAGCGTGAAGTAAGCGAACGATTTGACCCGATCGCGTAATCGATGCCGTATACGATAGATCGAGAGGCTTTTATTACACACTGCAGCTAAGCGAGGAGGGTTGATCGATTCTCAAGTTTATGGAAAAGGTCGCGTGCGCGCGCGTGTGTGTGGGTTATACCGTTGTTTATTATACTTGCGCGAGATGAGTATTTCGCAGGAGAGAAAGAGAGAGCGAAGTTAACGAGCGCTCATTGGGCTGCTTATATACTCTGCTCGCTTTAGCTGCACTGCACCGAGAGATTGACGCGCGGGAGTGAAGTTTGATTGGATCGTGTGGTAGGAAAATGATAGACTGCCGCCGCCGTCGTTGCCGTCGTCGGTGCGAGCTCTATTGTATAGGCGAGTGCCGATATATGTGTGTGTTTAGCGTTAGTGGATGCGAGATTTCGAAGGACATTTATAGGAATTGCTCGAGCGCAAGAAAAAAACAACGATTGCGTTCGCTTATATACCAGTCACAGCTGTGGATAAGCGTTGCTTTTTGTAATTTAAATATATACTCCTTCCGATGTTTGTTTTGGCGCACGATTGTTGACGAATAAATAATAAAGTGTCAATCGTGGCTTTTGTTCGCGCATCGAACAATACACGACTAACTGCATTGTAAATTAGATACTTTTAACGTTAATTGCACATTACGTATATCGAGATAATTTATCGGAGTGCGCTTCTCCATCTTAAAATCTCTACCGTTAATCTTCTTTTAAAAATCCATGCAAATCAGTGGATAAAAAAAAAGTCAATAACTGGCAAGCAAGCGATCCTCGTTTATCATATCAAAGTTCATACTTGCGAGCTTGTATCCGTTGACAGTACAAACGGATATATAGGCCTGAGTGAGAGCAACAGCTGGGACGCGCGTGCGAGCCGTGTCTAACTCGTAATGTCATTTACTCTGCAATTATACATATACGCGGGATGCAAGAGAAAAAAAATTAATGACTTTTCTTTCCGCGCCGCGTATATACATATACACCCGTTCTCGCGCAGCTGTCCGTAATTGTCAGCCCGAGAAAAATGATTTAACTAAGGTGCGCGCGACCGACACTGTATGTATGTGTCCACACACACACACACACGTAGACACACGCACGTACACGCGTAAGACAGTGACGCGGCGTAATGATTTTTTTTTCTTTTTCTCGGTGGTCAATCGTGTCAAGTTCGCCATAGCCGCAAGAATTATTATGAGCGCGCATGCTAATTATCGGCCGAGCTTACATATGTATACCGTCGTACACGTCGATCCTTGGGTTCGTTTCTAATGCTATTTCTGCACAAGACACGTCCCTATACGTGCGATAAGCTCTTCACCTGCACTTTATACGGGACTCTCTCTCTCTCTCTCTCTCTCTCTCTCTCTCTCTCTCTCTCTGTGTGGTACTTCCTTCGAATGTAGCCAAGCCGACACACATGTGCGATTAGCGTGGCAGCTATCCCGAGGTAGATCGGCTAGTCGCGATAGATATTCGCAGAGCTATAACTACCGATGGGAATTGTTACGCTTTCAGGTAAAGTTGAATCTCTCTGACTCGCGGCTTGGTAGCGGTGGCGGTGTACGTGCCGGTTTGATTCTTCTTTTCTTATGGACTTACGTCCTTGGGGGGGCACCGCGAGTGGGTTCCGATGCGTCGGATATTGAATAACTGCAACAGCGATGTGCAGCTATCTCGCGTGTATCTCGTGATTTAGAGTGGAAGGTAGGCCTTCTGCTTCGTTTCTCTTTTCTTTGTCGTTAATTATCTTTCGATTATTTAAATTCAAACGAGAGTCGGTAATTAATATGACGCTCCGCGATAAGTCGAGCAAACATTTAGGGATCATTTTAGTTGCGAATCAATTGGACGCCCGCGAGTAATTTAATCAGGAAAAAGCCTCTTAAATGCTTATTATATTTGAGATCGAGCGATTAATATAACAGGAGAGAATAAAACACTCTAAAAAACACATCCACTTAGATAGTCGAATATAGCTGCTCAGCTCCTTTATCCACCAAGTACATAAACGATAATTTGTAAGATAGCCACCGTAGCAACGTGCCGTGTATATAATTAAGCATGCAAATGGCAGCGCGAAATTTCGATTATCAGTGTATAAAAGCTAGATGCGTGCACGGTACCGGGTGTGAGCGTGCACAATGAGGTCCAATCAAGGCGTAACGCACACACAATAACACGCGACTGCCGACGCGGCTCTCCAGCCTGAGTTCCCGCCATTTGAAAGCTGGATAATTGGAGGGCATTGCGGTTTAGTGCGTACAGAGTGGTCGGAGGAATCAATTGAACGATCTGCCAAATGATTAATGAGTGATCGCCGATGTGTGTAATTTCGGGGTATATCGTTTTGGGTTGGGTTCGATAATTTTGTTTTGGTACGGATTTGCTGGGTATAATTAGACTTTACGAGATCGGACTACAGAGATATGTATATATATATATATATACGTGGAGCACTTGCTTTATACTTCCGCGTCGCCTTGTTGCAGGTATATATGTATGTACATCGAAGTGGCGAGGAAAGAAATTATGCGCGTACTGGCTTTATCACCTGCGGATATCTCTCTCTCTGTGTCTGTGTGTGTGTGTGTGTGTGTGGGAGAAAGAGAGAGAGAGAGAGAGAGAGAGAGAGAGAGTGAAAAAGTGCAGCGAGCGAGAGATTTAACGAGGTAAAATTCAATCGGCCGCTGCATCAACGTCAAGGCTCCCGATGCGTCTATATTAACGCGCTTGCGCGGGATCGATTAGAATACAGACCTACGCTGTGTTTGTTTGCTATGCGAGAGCAGGTACTGTTTTCAAGTTATGTCAGCTGTTCCACTTTAACTCGAACGAATCTATATCAACGTGCGTGTATATATGTAACTCTTGGCGCGTATTGCGTTATAGATTACCTCGGGTGACAAAATCTCATTACAATAAATTTCTTGTTAGACCCGATAAAACTGGTCCCCGTTCGTTATTTCCGCGTTCGGCCGGGACCTATCGCGAAATATCGTATCTTTTTTACGAAACTAACAAGTGTCGCGAGTAGTTTTGAAAAAATAAAAACTTTTCGAAAAGTCGTTTTCCGCGATTTGGTCGCGTGGCTCGTTCCTTGGCAAAAATTGCGCACTCGTGATTATGCGATTTTTGTGCCGCTGTGTCCAATCGCGGCTGCTACAGCTATGCAAAACTTATCCACACGGGGTCCATTCATATCGTATACATTATTTTATCGTCTAATAAATGGGAGACAGTTTAAAATTCGCGACAAAAGTTACGATTTTCTCATCCAGTATGTTAATATTTCACGTGTCCGCGCAGCTGGTTTACAATTTGTGAAGTTAGATTTTTTTGGTGCGCAAAAGAGGATAACTCGCTGTACCACCCGCCTTCGCCACACTCGATCTCATATGCTTTATGCCGAACAACTTAATTAACATGCACATTCTCCGCGCTAATATTGCGGTTGAAGTATTTAAACGATTTCGTTCTTTCGCGATATACAGTTAACGAGTAATACTATATCATTTGTGTATATAGGAACATGATTTCAATCAAAGTGGCTTAGTCAGCTAGGAGGTATATTAAAAAAATCACACGACATTTTTGTCCCGTATTATCCAAACTACTTAAAGAATTAAGCGCGGCGAATGAAAAATTCTCGCGTATTCCCCGGCGCGGCTTTACGAGATCGTTATAGGTCCCGCTATCTACAAATTGCATTAAACGACTATATAATTTTATGTTAATGGCCCAATGAAAATTACTTTTATTATATACATACTGTCCATTTTCTAAATAGATGTGTAATATAATAAAGCGTCAGGGGGGACGTGGACTGCGACGGATCTACTTAAACGTGCACTGTATATCGACTTTCCTCGACGCGTCACAAAGAAAAATACAGCGCAACAGGCCGTCTCGTATACATTCTAAATTCCTCGGATTGAAATTCGTCCGCGTGTATATACACGAGAAGAAAATTTCGCCTCTCTCCAAGTCTCGTATAGCTCTCGTCTATTCGCCGCATTTCAAGAGAGAGAGAGAGAGAGAGTAATTGAAAAGCAATCGAGAAAAAAAGCGTGCACCTTCATCAAATCGCCATTAAACAGAAGCTATATACGACGTCAGCAATGTAAAAATGGTTGGAAAACGGCTCGACGCGGCGCTGATTTCTGCACACTTCATTCGCAGTCGGTTATTCGAACCTGATTATATTCGCCCCGGCCAGCAGCTCCGCGCGCGCGCGCATTAAAGCCAATATATAGACGGCATGATGTGTGCAGCAAGTGGGTGTCATTATGTAAGTCGCGTTGTACGTACATTCGACTGCAGCTCGATACCCTTACCTCCTCCTTTTCTATATAGTCTAGAGCGAGAGACCGACATCGAACACTGTACACACACTTACACCGGGGACTATCGATTACGGGGCTTTTGTACAAAGTCCACAACTTATAATGCCTCTGCGCACCTTAAATCCCTGCGTGTATACCGATCTCGAGCATGTTCTGGCGCCGGCGCGCGTCGACAACCGTGTAATTTTCATCGTATTGTGTGCAACTATTAATACACCGCGTGTACCTACGTCGCCGCGAAAATTAGTTCGTGTTCTGCCATGTGTGTGTGTGTGTGTGTGACGTCATTCCACCTTCACCATTTGCGTTATTTATATGGGAATTGGCTGCAGGGGCGCGAGGTTTATAGAGGCGTTTAAAGCCATGGCAGAATCGAACCTGAATCTGGACATATAGATATATAATATATACATAATATATGTGTGTGTGTGTGTGTGTGTGTGTGTTGGGATTGGCCGCAGAGTCGCGGAAGGAGCGCGCGGATGTGTATTGTTTATCCGCTGCAGGCGTGCAGTGTACAGCGGAGAAAGTTAAAAAAATCCGGGAAAAAGTCTGGCGAATTTTTAGCGTTGCGCAACGGCCACCGGCACCACCACCTCCGTTTATGTGGGTTCGCGCGCACCAGCCAGCAGCAGCCGAGTGTTTATAATGCTGGTATATATATACGGCGTTAGAGTTGGACATGCTTTCCGTGCTGTGTACAATCATTTTTCCGAGAAACACCTTTCCAAAGTGAATTCTCGCGGACTTGTATGCGAAGCTGCGGGATGTGCGATCGTCTGTGTATGGGTGGTGAATATATTGTAATTAGAAAACGGCTGCATTTGCATTGGGAAGGATCTTGTCGTGAAAAGGGAAGCGCGAAACAATGGTGTTCTTGTGGTATAAGAGAAAAACAAATGTGTTTCGTGTATAAAGGTATTACGAGATATTCAGTCGTTCGAGCGGATTTATATACGATAAAATCCCGAAACTTTGGATCATGAAAAAATATCCCGTCCATGCAGCGTAGGCATAATCATAAATCAGTGTACTCCCGGAAGAGAATCGGTATATAAGCCAGGTGGTGAAAGCAAACACGTCCATCTTCATTTCGCGCCTAATAAATCGATTAAATTCACTTCCGTATGACGAGCCGCAAATACTATGCGGCGTATAAAGAAAGCCAAGCGTGCAGCGAGGAAGACTCTCTAGGATATTATCTGAAGCAATCGCGAGAATATAATGTAGCGCGTGATGATGGTTAATTTATTAATTATCTAAGTGAAATTGATTTGTATACGAGGTTCGATAAGTATTTCCAGCCGCCTGTCGGAGTTGGCTAACGTTGGGCGAATTTATTAGGCGTTGAAGATTCGCCTGTTGTGTGTTCGCGTTCATTCAGCTATCGAGCATCGGATCGATTGCGATAAACGCGATAATAATTAATAAGCATGGGTAAAGTTATATCGAAGAGTCCCGGGAATATACCTTGTCAGGGACTGAACTCGCGGCGGTGCACGAGTTCAGCTATTATTGAATATAGCGTGGTTCTCAATGCTCGGGAGGTGTATACCGAACTACTCGATGATTCGCAATCATCTTGATTTATGGGCTGCAGAACTCACTTTTCAATGGTTTTGCTATCGTACGTTCAACGCAAAACGTTTGGCTTTTTTCTTTTGTAAAACTTCGTGTGTGGAAAGTTGCAGAATTCATCAAAACTTTTAATACACTTTTTTTTTTACTATTTCCTGTACGAGTCACGTTTGATCAATTATCACCGCGGTTGCGATACTTTTATTAGTTATATCTAAAAGAAACTGCAGGTATTTGAAAAATGGTTTGGCGAAATATGGTGGGTGCAGAGAGAAAGAGAGAGAGAGAGACAAAGATTGTAGTACACATTTTCCCCGCCGCAGCATGCAAATATGAAGTAACTTGTTTTCCGATATATTTATGCGGACGTTATTGAATGTAATTATACAAAATTTTACTGCAAATTATTTCAGAATAGATTTATTGAAAAATGGGGCCGTTTAAGTTTATGAGTAATTTACGAGCTGCTTAATTTAGAACGCCATTTTATAGGACTTTAAACCTTTTCCTATCGCCGCAGACTTTTAATAGTCAAATAAAATACAGTTAAAGCGTGTTTATCTAAAGGTGACAATTCACTTTCTATTAATAATTACCCGAGCAATTTATGATTTATATCGAATGTAAGGAAAAATATGGTTACGGTTCCCGTTAAAATTCTTCAATTTAACTTTCGAAACTTCAAATTTCAATACTGACCAATGTTATTAAAAACTGCACACATTTTCTAATAATAATTATGCAAATTATTGAAATAATTAGTAAAGATTAAAAAAAAAATATTCGTCACAGAATTTAATAAAAACATTACACAAACGCGTGACGCGAAATTTTTCATACTCTAAACCGGATAACGTGGCGATTACGCAAATTTATTCACATTGGAAATATTACCCCGCCGAACTCGAGCTCCCTCAATCAAAACACAAGCCTAAACTTACCACTAAAAAATCACGCTGTATCAAAACAAATTTCACGCCCAATATCTAGAGTCTACATTAGGCAGAAAGAACAACTGTTCGTCTTTTATATTAATATCTCGAGAACAGGCGAGAACGTAATAATATATGTATAAGTGCGTGTTCGCACACGTTGTCATGGTCCGACAGCGACGCCAGAAAACTCCCTCGGCTGCACCGTGAAAGGCTATACCTATCGCACGTTATAATTCGCCTCTCTCGGATTATCAAAGCGCGTTTCTGAGATTTTCAGCAGCAGCAGCAACCGATGTGTATCGGAAACGCGATATAAATCACTCGCTCTTACACCTACTCGCCAATTTCATAATTTCAAATGTATCTAGTAGACGCAGCAAGTCCTCGTTGTTTTACGAGGTTATATACTAACTGCTAAAATCATCCGTACAGCGTTTAATCAAGTATTTTTCTCGAATCGCTGTGGCTTTTGAGCAATATATATATATATATATATAGCGTTAGGTATACTGCGTTGCACAGGTGATTGCTCGATGTTGCTTTTCTTTTTCAACCGATATTAATTTATGAATATATAGGAGAACGGCCATTTAATTGCGGGCGCGCGCTTTTCTGCTGCACGCGCGGAGCCCGCCCGTATATTAAAACTAATAAGTTTCGATTTCGTAATTGACAGTATTTTTTTTAGATCGAAAATCGACATTCGCATTTATTAATAATGTATTTATAGGTCGACATACCATTATATATCAAAATTGTGTCGTAAAATTTAACGATTATTTAAGTATATTATAAATGGGGGCCCCCCTGCAGTTTTGTATTTGAAAGTTTTTTCGGCGCTCACCCGATAATTGGGTAGTCTATCGTGAAAAATCCAACTTCATTTCCTGCTTCATATCTGAAATTTCATTTCCCGGATAATTCCAAGTGGCAAAGTTTCTGAAAAACTGTCTCAAAATCGCGCGGCGCTGCAGCAACATCGTAAAAGCGTGCGGCGATTTTTCAACCTTGAAAAAAGTGAAATTTCCTCGTCTCGGTCGACTATATACGGTGGAGAGAAAGAAGCCCGATAGCGAAAAGAAAACTCTGCTGATAAAGGAGATCGAGAGAGATAAGAGATGGGCTCACGGAGATACTTTTGAAAAAGGGCAATTAGCCGGGTAGAGGCGAGCGAGCGATAAGGATCTGTAGGTATAGAGCGGCTGAGCGATGGAGTGGCCGCGATAAAACGCTACAAAAAGAGGCATCCTCGGTGCTTCGGAGCGTTAAACTCGCGAGAGCTTATCGCGAGTGGGCCAGAGACTTTGGCGGTTTGTCCGTAAGCAGCGGAGCGCGAAGAGCGCCAAGAACAAAGTCAATGGCGATTATTGTCTTCAGCGCTGGTGCGCGCGCCCACGCGTATAGCACCGAGCGGCAGAGATAGTTAAGAGAGTCCCGCGGTGAAAAGTTTGTTGATTTTGTCTCGAGTTGCATTATAGGGATGCGATAGCGGAGATGATGCAGATATTCGAGTGGCTCGAGGTGAACATGAATATGCGCGAAATCGAGAAGGGAGGGAGAAAAGTCAATGGCTCGGAATGATTGTTTACTCTTACTCCACTTTCGGTATAGACTTTCACTCACGGCGACTCGCCGCGGCGGGTATTCGATTTTATTCGCGCGGTTTGTTAATTCAATCGGCTATAGGCCGAGGAACGCGCGAATATCAGTTGGAAATTTATAGAGCCGTGATATTTTTTTTTCTTTTTCTTTTCGTTTTCCTTCGACATGCCATCGTCGCGGCGTGGAACGATTCGGCGGTTAAGGAATGCGCTAGTTTATAGGCGAATTCGGGTTGTAAAGCCTGCGGGAATGATTATTAAAAATATAAAGGACCGTTAATTGTGACAGGCAATTTAAGCACATTAAAATTTCTGCGCGAGGGGCAATTTGGTGGTATACGGGCCGATAACTGGATGCTGAAAGGCTCTCGCGATATCTCGCGGAATGTACTAAATCGAAGGCATAAAAAAAAGTGTCGGGAAAGGATAAACAAATATCCGCGTGCGTTCGACAAAGGGAAAGTTCGTAACCGTACTAGGACGACGTACATATAAAATAATATGTGTATGAAAATAATTTAGAAAATTTGGCAGCTACACTTTTATGTCGAGTTTCAGAATATATATGCTAACGGGCCACTAATGGTTTGATGTATTTAGGTGACCCGATTCTAATGATGCCAATCACTTGTGTATGCTTGAACAATTTTTCAACACGCTTACGGTTTTTAGCGAGTCATTGCTCAAAGTTGCGTTGTCATAATTAGAACGAAGCTTAAGCTGGGGATACTTGCTGTAAGAATCATAATACGAAAATCAACGCAAATTATTTGGTTCATTGCAGACAAAAAATATTTAAACTACACGTCGCAAGCTTGAAACTACATAAAACGGTTTAATAATACTTTTTTTGTTTAGCAGCCATTAAAAGGTAATGAACAATATTAATAAAAGCAAACATAATCTAAGTCGTTAAGTATCCGAGCCCCTGCAGTTTGTCGAAAGACATAACATGCAAAAAGCTATTCGTTACCAGTGAACGTGCTAAATTTAGCAGCCGATACCGCACAAGCTCCCAGGATAAGTCAGGCGAGACAAAAAGGAGGGAAGAAAGGCAAATAGAGGGCCTACAGAAGCACGCGACGGCAAAAGGAAATATTGCAGTGTCTAATTATCGCGTGCAGGCGTGCTTATACACGTTTACATCCTATCCCAGTATATATACATCCATGCCACTGGAGCCATCGAGGCGAAAGCAGCGATTATTTAAGTCGCTATGGGTTTATCGGTGGGGGACTTTCGTTTTTCGCAATTATAGCCAGGTTGTGCTGCTACTAGAGCGGCCCCGGGAACTCGCCAGAACAGCAACCAAAAAAAAAACAACAAAACAACAACAACACGTTTCATATATTCGCTCCCGTTTGTACGTATAAGCGCGAGCGAACGAAACTAGATATTGCGCACGAGTTCTGGCAGTGAAATGCGCGCGCTCGAGTCTTTCTGTCATTTACGTGTGGCACCGCGTACGAGAGGTGTATCGGAGCTATATGTGTATCGGCTGAACACTGAGCTATTAACGCATTACTATAATTTACGGGTTTTGGGACGCGGGGGACTCACCGAGACGAGGCCTTGATTTACACGCCGGACCAAACGAGACTTTAATTTATGCCCACGTATAACTACGTGTGTCTGTCTGTATTTATTCAGATGTTTATCCCCCAAATTGGCGCGCGTCCATTATAATTGCGTGTCGATCGTAAATTAAGTGTACGTGCGCTTGTGTGTGCGCATGTGTAGTGAATGCGGGAAGTATAAGCGAGCGATGAGTCACGATTTCAATGGATTAGGCCCACCGCGAGAGCTAATTTTAATAAGGGCAATTCGCAGATGTAGCCGAGAGTCAGCGGTTAATCGCGGCTACATTGTATAAGCAACTATTAAGAAACCTTGTGATAACCAGCGGGAGTACCGCGTGCAAATAATTGAAATTTGTTAGTCGCGACGCGAGTTTAGGTACATATCGAGAGAAGCGGGTGGCGAAGGTAAATTAGGTAAGGCGATAAAACGGCACTGCGGTACCAACTGCAATGCGCATATAGGAAAGCTCGCGCGCCCGGTGACTTTTAAGTGCCGCGCGAGAGAACGTTCATTTTTTCCTTTTCGCAACGCTCCAGGAACTGCGCGCGCAAGTAACATTGACGAATTTCCCGTCGCTGCACGCGGGCATATATACGTTCACTTTGCGTGGAAACCAGTCGTGGGCTTTATGGGCCGACTGACATAACCGCGTTCGCCTGGATATGTATATATATATATGTTTATGGCTCGTGAAAAGCGAGAGCGATGGGTTTGTATATATCGCGCGACTTATCGAGAGTATATGACACTTTTTTTTAACGGCCTGCTGGTAGGAAGCGAGGATGGGAATGTAAATTTGACGGCCGCATATATAAAGAGCGCGAAATCTTTATGAATTTCGTAATTGATTTGGATGTCCGTATTTGTAGTGAAAGTCAGCGGAAGAGATATAAGTGTGGCTTTCGACGCATCCTATATGTCTGCCGTAGACTCGTATAGGCTATATAGGAATATTGTTTTTTTCCGTAATCCGGACTTTAACATGATAATTTATAAGAAAATTAACCGAATTCTACGGGCTCGTGAAGTAATATCGATAAGACAGGTTGCGAGCACGTGTCGTCCTTTTTTCACTTACACGCGACGTAATAGCTACTTTATCAACTATATAGTTTTCTGATTAGCCTACGCCACGTTTTCGTTTCTTTTTTTTCTTCGAATGTTTGCACTATAACCCGATTTCGAGCGTTCGGCCACATATACGAAAGTCCAAGTTTGAATTCTCAATCTGAAATATTATATAATTATATACACACTCACATTGCATAATGCAAACACGTTAGAATTTTATCCCAGACAGCAAGTATATCACCGCGCGTGTTACTAACGTGGGGCCCGTAGTCGATAATTCCCAAAGCAGCCGAAAAATAGGATAACTTATCCTCCAGTCGTGCGGTCGATCCGTCTTCCCATTTTTATCGCTTCCATACCAGAGTCTGATTCCTCACGTCCGTGTATATTTCACCTTAATGACGGGGGTTATATATACCGATAGGCCGCGCGACTGAATTTATTAATCATGAGTTTACACATAGAGCCCCGTGTGATAAAGGTTACCAGGATATACTCCACCGCCGCCGCCGCCGCCGGAGTGCATTTCGCAACCGGCAATATTGGCATTATCCTATCGGTCGTCTGACAACGGCAAAAAGTACAACGTACGAACTCGGCGTACCGTGCTGCAGATTTCCGCGCGACTTAAGCTTCCTCGACGTTATAACCGTTCAGTGGTGCGCGAAATCGCGAAGATGGGGAAAATATATTATGCTATTCCGTCTTTTCTCCCTTTCCGATCACGTTATGAAATCGATTGGGATACGATAAAGGATCGATTATACTTTATAGTTGACAGGGTAAATAAAGTTTTTCGGAAAGTGCGCGCGAAATTTTGTAATACTCCACGTGCAGACTATAGATACGTAAAAGTTTTGTATTACACGTGTATGTATGTGATTTTTAACTTTAAGTTTATGATTCGAATTCTAACTCTCGACTCTTGCTTTATATACCATTTTCCTATTCGACTGCGGGAGGTACGAACTCGAAGAAGTAAGGATTTCTTTTAGAAAAATTTATCCTATATAATTGCTGAAGTATTGAGAATGTAATTTTTGCCGTGTTTTCAATGCACTACAATTATGTATATGGTTTTTTCGAATTTTTTATCTCTGTTTATTGTTAAATTCTTCAGTTTGAACAATATCAAATTTATTAATTTTAGTGCACTGCAACATATTAAACAATAAAGTTTATTGTATAACTATAAATAAGAGCAGCAACGCTGTTGCAGCCTCTACGAGTATATATGTACGAATGAAATGTATCCCACTATTTTGAACACGCTTTAAAATCCTTTCATTAAAAAAAAAAAAAAAAAAAAAAACTATTAATGGTCACTTTTAAGTCACGAGAAGTTGAAAAAACATATCCGACTTTGACTACTTGCCGCCTGTATATTTCGAGCGATTAATCGATTATTTTTCTCAGCTTTCTCATCGCTAAATTCTCATTTTAAGCCTCCACCATCATCCTATATTCAACCATCTCATATACCAAATTCCACGTTCATATAAAAAAAAATTGCTATACATAACTTAGGAAACGAAAAGGTCATCGGTTAAAATTCGCGGGAACGAAGCTCGAGGTTCAGCAGGTCAGAGACTCGAGAAGCATATATACAGGAAGAGTATATGGTGAAACAGCTGATGCGTGCCGTGTAAGCTGCTGCAGGCGATCGCGCGTATATACGTATAGGCAGCAGCCTCGCGATCGCCGGGGGCAAGGCCGCAGAGCTCTCGGCTCTCGGGAGCGCGCGAACGCGGACCTGTTTCGCCGTGGGCCATTGCGAGGCTGCTGCTGCTGCTGCTGACGTTTGCCGTTTGCCGCGGTGAACGAATAGCCGTGACTCCGCGGAAATCTGCAGCCGCGGCGGACAAGTTTACGGGCGCAGCTGACCCCGGGCAATCTCCCCGCGAGATTCTCTCTGTCTGCCGACGCGGTAATTGCGATCGCGCCTATATAGTCTGACGCATACGCGCCACTTATCCTATTATCTTACGTTTGGTGCACGCGTCCTTTCGAAATCGCCGCGTATAGTGGCTCTTTTTTTGCATTGACACGTGGCTTTTCTAAAGATACTTTTTGGCTTATAGTTTCGTTAGTTTACGACGTTGATTTTTGAGGCAATATTGCGTTCTAAGAGCTCGCGACTTTGGCCGTGTCGGCCTTCGATCCGTCTATCTGTAATATAGTCTTGTGACTTTCGCGATTACATGTCGCTTATTTTTCTGGACTTTCTATGACGCGCGCGACACTTTGACAGGGATTAGCCTATAAATCGGATATATGTATATAAATTTTACACAAGTGTCGCAAGCGCCGCTGCGGATTTCTTCGATATATATATGTGATCTTTCAAAATTCGCTTAACGATATTATTTATTGTGATGTAAGAGCCGGGGAACGCGCGAGAGTATGTAGAAAGGACAATCAGCGGAATCTTGTCATTTTTATAATGGATCGAGGGTAAGGCGCGTGCTACACGTCGTCTTTTTGCAGTTCGCGTACGCGGGCCAAAGACATTGAGAAAGTGTGCAACAATGCCACGAGCAAAGGGTGACGCAATGACAAAAGCTTTTACCACGATTGGCCACGGCGTAATCGTCAATTATTTCGGTGTTTCTTGTTTTTTTTTTATTTTTATTAGTTTTCGCGGGATGAAAGGTAATTTGCGCGTTCATGGGGTAAATAGGGAGGGCTTTGATAACGGCAATTATGGTGATAACGTTGTCACGGCGTCGTGGCTTCGATAACGATTCGAATTAGTTCTACATTCTACGGACGATGGGAAGAGAAATAGAAATGCGACTGGCATATTCCATCGACTGTTCGTGCTACACCGACGCAGTATGAAAATATTGATTCTTATATGCGTACAAATACAGAGAGAAAAGAAAATGATTTTTCGTCGCCGTTGCAATGTTTTTTTATCGTGTACTCAGATCAACAGTTTTTAAATATAAAAAGTAAATATACATTGTTGGCGTGGACTGGTAACACCGCGGGATATTTTTGCTGAAAGAGAGAGAGAGAGACCGAGAGAGAGAAAGAGAACTTCAAATTACTAACGACTTCACAGTGTGCAGAGCCAAAGATTCCTTGTCTCATTTTTATAACCATAAAGGAATCCGCAATAATAAAACGTGCTGCGGCCAATTTTAGGCGCGTAGACCGCCGTAGCGAGAGAAAAAACAAAAGAACAAGAGTCCGAGCACCCTAATTCCTGAATTACGTCAGGAACAAGTGTGTTCTACTTTACGACAAAGTTATGCCTGTTGATTTTTCGATATATTTTTTACGCGCGACGGTGTGCCAGCACGAGCTCGCCTAGAAGCTGGCGAATGGCAATTTTTCACCTTTCCTCGCTATATCTGCATGCACGAATTCATAATGTATTATATGTAAGCAGGCCCCCTCCATTTAAACGTCAATTTAAATTGCTTTACGATAATGCATTCTCAACACACTCGGCGAGCGCATTAAATTGAAACATTGAACTGCGGCCGGGACACAACGATGTTAACGTGTCGGCGTAAATAATGTCACTCGCTATACCCACACCGATTGTGTGTATGTGAATGGCGCCATTAAAAACCCTCGTATATAACAAACGTTTCTGACAAAAAAAAAGTCATCCAAGTAACACGATATTGCGTCAGTACCCCAATTCAATTTGTGCGCGTGTCTCTAATTCCGTTCAGCTCGTAGCATCCAAAAATTATGGAGACGTATAACAACCGCGCTGGATCCTTCAAAGATTACCGAAAAAACAAGCGCGTTAGGACAACCAACAAAAAGTCAAACTACGAGTTTAGTTCAAGGATGCCCGTGCGACGCGCGATCTCCATTGCCACACGCACCCAATTTCCGCGGAAAGTGAGAAAAGAAAAAAAAATATATATATAAAGGCGAGAGAGACACTTTCGTCAAGTGCGAGTCATATTGCTCAACTCCCACGAATCTTCGCGTGCTCTGTCTTTCCACTGGAAGAAAAAAAAAAGAACAACGGCGCACACAGGTGAGATGTATATCTCGGGCTGCTGGTGCCGCGAGCGCAAACTACACACGCCGTAAAGTACGCTCCGATTCATTTGATTGTTTCGCGGTAGAACGCACGCGTATAATTTCATCCGCGTCGGCCACCTACGTGCACATTAAGCGACCGCGAACACGGGGTGTTTCGTGTACCGTTCGACACTCGCGCCATTCGAGACATTCTTATACACCGGCGCGACACGATCGATTGGAAATTTCAAATGACTTTATGAGATGGTTGGTAAGGTATTATAAGGTTGCGACGTGTGGACGTGTGGTGGAGGCAAAAAGCTTTAGACAGCTCTTGTTGTTGCCGTTATAGGGTCGATTCAATGTCAAGCGAGCAGCAGCCGTTTCTCGAGTATTTCATTGTTCCAGCTTTACTTTAGATCTACTCGTAAATTAGTATACGTTTAGTGCGCTGTGATATATTTATTGTATCCGTGTGTGTGTAATGATATATGGAGCTGGAATGTCAAGTTTCCGTCAATCTTCTAACCCAGTTTAGAACGAGACAAATATTTGCGAAAGGTTAATATTGCATATAGTTAGTTGTGGTTAAGTGGAAAATTGCTTGTGAATTCCATATATCATAGAATTGTGAAAAGTAACGTTGCGTTTCATTCACGATCCGCGCGGACAAGTGATAATTGTACAAAAATTTCTAATTTAACCTTCGATCGGTGGTCGTTAACTCGGTAAGATTTACAGATATATAAAATAAATTTTATATAAATGCCTCGATCGGTGCTCAGCCAACAATCATTCGAACCAAAGTTATATCGATAGAAAGGTTGACACGTCCAGCGCCGAGCAAAGCGCAGCGAGTAAAACTTTAAGTATGTCCTATCGTTCAGCTGTTGTATTGCGCGGCTGCAAGTATTGCGTGCGCTGGAAAAAGTAAAGGTAGATATATCGCGAGTTGTGCGCGGTCTAATTAAGTGTAGGGTGGCTGATGTGCCTTTGGTATGTACACACACAGATACACACAGACATACGCGCACGCAAGCTTTTATTATGCGAGTCCCGCGAGTCTTGCGCTTTAATGGCAGGCTTTACGTCGCTGCTTGATTTGATTGTCGGAGGATTATACGCCCCTGTTGTGTGTGTGTGTGTGTATGTGTCTTTTGATTTTATAAGACCTTTAAAACGGTGCTCTGCGGGTGCGTGTATAGAGCAGGTGTGCGCATGTCGAGCTGGAATACGCGGTCAGAGCCGAGTTGATTGAAGGGTTCGTTATAGATTCGACCGCGCGGAGAGAGCGAAAGAGACGTGGGCGTTGACGGAAAATTAAAAATCCTGCCGCGCTTAAACGCTCGTGTATTCGTCAGCGCGCGCGCGCGAGGCAGACTAATGAATAAATTCGCACCGCGCGCGTAGTTTTGTAATTATTACATATGTACCTTTCTCACGCCTTTTGCCGTTCAACTGTAATTGTGCGTGAAGTTTTTTTTTTGCTGTTGTTGTTGCGCTGAATTTGTTGTAGACCATGGATTTGTAAAAATTTAGATCATCATGGGAAATATAATTATTTTGTGTAATTTAGCGTTGTTGGGAGAGGTATTTCAATGTGAACCGATATATACATGTAATGAGAAACTGGCTGGTACATCCGTGAGTATAAAGAATTAAAATTGTATCTTTGGGCAATGTGAAGGTCCGATTCCAAAAGTAGTACATATACACGTATACGTGAGTCTAAAGAAAAATCGTGCGTTCGAGAGGCGAATTTCTCGCGAAGCCGCGCGCGAAAAGGTAAGCACGGGAGAGAAAATGATGAGAAAGTCGAATAAAAGTTCGAAGCCGCAAAAATCCGCGACGCGCGCACATCTTACGCATCCTTGACGCAACGTACACACGCGTCTGTCACCGCGCTTTCCTTCATTCAATTGTACAGATATGAATGCACACGCGCTGTTTAGCGCGGATAATTATCGCCTGATTCGCGCCTGGGCAAATTGGGATCTGCAGCACAGCTTGAAAAGAGCATAGCCGCTACGGCGTCGGCTAATTGTGCGGCTCGATAGCTTAATTACACGTTTCTCGGGAATACCTCCAATATAATCCGAGAGAGAGAGAGAGAGAGACTGTCGGTACCCACGCGCAACGAGCGCACAGAAAACGGAACGGACGAATTAAAAACGGTGCGCGGTCGGCTGCTGCGGATCATTGTCGAGCGAGGTACACGAGAGGCAAGGAAAAGCAAAAAAAAAGCACATCTTAATATACGCGTAATAATGCTGCGGCGATGCTTGGATAATGCGCGTTCTCTCACTCGCGGTCCGCCGCCAATTATGACGCCTATAGACATTCCTTGTAATATGCACTGCGACCGCGCGTGAAAGTCCCCGCTTCCACTCATAGCCGCGGCAAAAATGATGATAAATAGGAGCCACAACATCGTTGCTCTTCTGCTTTTCGCTTTACTTTTTTTTTTGTTGCATTCTTCTCCCCTCGCGTTTTATTCCTCGAGCGCTCGTCTTGATGTATACGAACAGGAGCGAGGCTCGGCGCGCGGAACGTATTCGATTTAACGAGAGCCCCCAGCTTGCTTTTATCACACTTTCGCCCGACATGTGCTGTATACGCGCTCCTCGGCTGCAGCGGTTCTACCGTAGGATCCGCGAGACGCGCGCACACACTTTCATCCGCACCGTAGCGGCTCGCCGAGAGTCTCGCGCCCATCTCGTATTGCCGATACATACGATCACTTTTTCTTTACTCGCTCTTCGTCTCTCACTTCTTCGGACTATTTATTATATTATTTTTTTTCCTCGGCTTTTCTCGATGTGTCGAGGCGGCGTGAAAAGAGATTGAAAAATTAAACGCGCGAGAGAGTAAAAGTGAAAAGTGCGCACGTGCATGTGTGTGTTCGTGGCCGTGGCTCGTTTGTCTCGTCTGCGGTGCTTGCTGGCGATTGTCTCGCCCCGTGTGAGCGTTTCTATCGGTGCGCTGTTGTTTTGTCTGCGGTCTTTTCGAGAGTGAAAATTATTGTCCTTTTTTTTCCACGCGACGACAATGAAGCGTCTTCGGCGCGCGCAGTTTTATTGTTACGCGACCGCAACTATAAGAAATGCGACATTGTGGCATATACCGACAGCCTGTGATAATCGCTAAATTAATTGCTTACGGTTATTGTCTCTTCGTTTTAACCTCGCATTGGTTTTGTTTTCTTCTGTTTTCTCACGTTAATACTCGGATACTTATCCCAGTAATTAATGTCACTTTACATCGATTCACCAAAATCAGAATAGTAAGAGTACACTTTTACCAAATAACTATGTAAAATAAATAAAAATTATTAACGATTTGATCAAATACAATGTGCATACGCTACATTTGATCTATGAATGAAATTTTCAAAATAACACGGCTTGATATTGAATTGACCTTTGAATAACTTGAAAAAAGAAAACAAAAAAACCCAATTAAACTATACATAAAAATAAATGAAAAATACGTAGTTCTCCAGCCTGGACAAAAAAACGCACGTCGACGCAAAGATCAAAAGAAGAAGAAAAAAAAAACGAGAAGAAGCTCGCACGGTACTTACGAGTCGCATCCTGGTATATCCTCTTGATCCAGCGATCCACAGGCAAAAGAACCAAACCAAATATATGTAATGCACAGGCACGCCGCGCAACTATAACGTATAGGAGGTTCGAGCGTAGGGGTTAAAGATACACAACTGAGGTGGGTATCTCTCTGTATAGTCGGAGTGTTCGCGAGCTCTCGGCAGCTCAAGAGGTGCCTTGCCGTGTGTTATTCCGTGTGGCGTGTGTATATAACCGCGGCGCTATCCGTTTAGCGCAGGACTGCTTTGAATTGGCGCGCGCTCCTCGTTCCCTAGCGGTGAGCGAGCCAACACACACTCTTGCAGGCAGCTGGCCACTTGGCGGGGGTTGACTCGACGGAGTGTGTATATCGCTGCTGCTACTGCTGCTGCTGCGGCGGCGGCGGCTGGCGGCGCGAGCTGTTCCGCTGCTCTGTGTGTTCCCTTTCGGCTCGACGAGCAACGAGAGAGATGCTCAAGAAGTTGCTTGGCGGTGCGTGTGCGCTCGGCGGCAATGTGCTGTCAGCGTTGAGGTATTTGCTCGATTGACGTTAGGTGGGGATCCGACTCTGGACTTTTATATGCGCGGAGGCTGAGGTCATCTCGCGGGAGGACCTCTAGTACCCCCCACTATTTGGCTATGTCTCGGTTTCCGGTTTTTTTTTTCTCTTCTCTCTCTCTCAGGTGATTATTGTACCGCGGGTGCAGGGTATCCTATAGCTAAGGCTCAGGGTCAAGGTGCGAGCGTGGAGGGAGATACGCGTACTTTGAGCGGTGCATCCTGGAGGGAGCTATATTGGGTTTTATCGCGTTGGCATTGGTTACGTAAGACAAGGGACGCGGCTTTCTTTTGTTTCGAGAGCTCGTCAAGCGATACTGCTTAGTTATCTTTTGAATTTAATCGAGTCTGGATGCTATGCTGTCCCTCGTCTTTCGAGCAAAAATTATAATCGGTTCAAGAAGATGTCACCATTACCTGCTTATACTATATAGAGTAAGAAATTCACCCCAGAAAGGGAATTTTTTATGTAATTGTTTTTTAATACAGTTGTTTTTCAAGAATTGAAAATTCATATTCTCATAAAAGCATTTAGTTATCAATCAAATTGACGATGGAATAAATAATATCGCTACTTGTATTTTAACGCGTTGTATAAAGATTCTCTTTCTTTTTAATTCATGGACTGTCGGTGACTCTGCATCTTGGCACCTCATCAATCACATTTTATCATAAAAAAAGAAAGAAAGAAAGAAGGAAAGAAAAAAAAAAACAATTTTAAGGAGGCAGTATATCGTCTTATATCCTTTCGTATAAAAGTCATTTTGCTTGTACATACGAGGAAGCGCTTCACACTTATTTAAAGCTCTTAATTTACTGGTGGCGGTAAAGGCCATAAAGCAGCAATAACCCATGAATCCGTCGTTTTAGAAACTTTGATGAACCCGTTGGATAAGAGCTGGCGAATCAAGCACGACGTCAAGATATTGCACGCGCGCGCAGCTGCTGCTTATAATCAATTTCATTAAATTTATTGCAAATTGCATTTTCAATTTGCCGATTTGAATTTCACGTCGTAAAAGCCTCCTCCTCCCCCCCTCGAGAGTCTTCTTTCTTCCTTGCACCTCTTATCGCACACGGCTTTAATGGTGAAAAAAACGACAGTTCGCACTAATGGCTACATCTGTAACTGTGAGCATAGTATCATAAGCTCGCGCCTTAATGCAATTCTAAATAGGTGCGATCAAAACGATTTCTAATCTTTTCATTTTTTTTTTCGTTCAGCTATTAATTTTCAATCTATAGTCCTATCCGCATCTGTATAGAATCCGCAATAAATAATGCACTTTTAATGAAATTCAATAGGATTCAATTAATTAGGAGGAAAGAGCATTTGAAGTAGAATGAGTCAGATCTGGTAAGACGGATCTCTATGCACGTATAATATACCGATGGACGCACACACACGCGTGTGATATCGGAGAGAATTTAATGATTTTCGTGTGCGAGTGCAGCCGCGATGCAAAAATTGATCGATCAGAAACACGTTTTATTCGCACATTATTCGCGAGCGGCCGCGTGTAATCTCTAAGTCTGATTTGTGAATTTCCCGTTACCACACATGCCTTATACGACGCCCGCTGCATATACGGATATTACGTGAGTTGCTCTAATAACTCGGCTTTTTACGGATGCCTTTTGGCTCGGCTCTATTACGTGTAGGTGTCGGATAAGAAAATATAATGCCTCTCTTTTCCATGCAATTATCCTACACTTTGGTTAAATATTATTAAAGTTTTTTAATCGCTCACTGGAGCTCGCTGACGCGCGATTATTTCACACTGTTAAAACGGGGAAATTTCATAAATAAATTCTGTAACGCACGCGTGTATAACTACGTTCTCCTCTACGTCCTGTTAGACTTTTTGGCCCCAACAAGACGCATTAAATCATTCCTTCAACAATCCATATTTTCGGAATCAAACTCACTTTTAAAATCCATATAATCCTGCACAACTATATATTTTGTGTGTTAATAATCGGCATTCGAATAAACATTAAATCGAGGTCGACATTATTTTTATTATTATCCTCCTTTAACCCAAGAGCACAATTGTCCTCTTCGCGTCATTGTTGCATAGCAAAATAGAAAATGTTATATTTAACGCAGCTTAATCCGTTTAACCATGAAGGAAAAAAAAAGCCTCTAGTTTCTAACTCCCCCAATTACAAGCAGCAACGGCAGCAGTTGGGTCTTTATTTTTAGATCCTTCCTGGCACACAGACACACAGGCACACAGGCGCGCGCAAAACGAGCGTCTCGTGTGGTAAATAAACATTCGAGAGCCGTGGAGCCGAGTCGCGAGAGAGAGAGAGAGAGAGAGTGAGAGTGGCCGGCTATACAACGCACAACCTTGCCCCGGCTGCACACTCGTCCCCAGCTTCCGGCCTTCTGCAGCATCGACCAGAACTTGCGGTTTTTCATCGGCCGGCTTATATACATTTATTTATTTATTTTTTTTTTTTTTTCATCCACTTCTTTTGAAAGAAAAGTGTTCTCGTTTGTGCGCGAGACGAAGGCTGCTGCTGCTGCCGGCTTATTATGCATCAATTTATTTGCCCCGTGTGTATCGTGGCGAGTCAAAAAACCCAAGTCAATGTCGGGCGATCACCGCGAGTGCATTGCGATCGTATATAGGTATAGCGTGTAGCCGTTTGACTTGCAGCGAGGGCGAGCGGCAGCAAAAAGAAACGAGAGCCGCCACCGCCGCCGCCGCGATGCAAACGAACTTTTAAAGGTTTCGCGATTGTTTTCGCGTGTCGTGTTGTGTGTACTGTGTACTTTTCCGAGAATGTCTGATTGGCGGCTTAATGGCAGATATTGTGTAAGGCTTTCGTGGACGATATTGAAATGTCGGGGCTCGTGCAGTTGAGGAATAAAAAAAAGAGGCTGCTTGGTGGTTCTGTAAAGTTGTTTTGGTGCCCAGAGCATGTAACATTGGTGCAGCTCCGACGAATTCGCTGACGTCAGTAGAGAGTGTAAAAGCGCTGAAAAGGACTCTCCATATGTATGTTTCTCGTGCACTCTTGGCTATTGATTTTTCTTATATTTATAACGTAAGAGATATTATTGACTAATGTTTAGTGATCTCGATATACGCTGAGTTAACGAGAAATGTATCGATTAGACTTTTTTTTCGTATATATACTTTATGATGATAAGAATCGCGTGTGCACAATATAATATTTTACAGTAACTATACAATACGTAATAGTAGAACCAATTACACGACTGGTCGGCTTGTGGAGCAAAAATATATTTCGATGTAAAGCGCATTAACATTCTTTTTCCAATTCAAATCGTCAAGCACACAATAAAATCACAGCTGCAACTGGAGCACTATAGCATATATATATATATATATATCTCTCTATGTTTTCATCATTGACCGCGATACACATTACCATAAGCTCTTTGACAATGGGTGTGCAGTGCAATAAAACCATAACTAAATTCACGTATTATACGCCATCGATTCGAATAATGAAATTAACTTTTTAATTGAGAGACAGAGAGAGAGAGAGAGAGAGAGAGAGAGAGAGAGAAAATAAGAGCCCGCGGCGCAATATCAACTCTTTTGTTCTTTCGTTAATCCAGGGAATAGTTTCATCAGCTCCGCGTTGTGTCTGCGTGTCCGTGTAAGTATGCATGTCCTGGAATTGTATTCGATGTACGCAGAGGCGAGACGTCACGGAAATACATAAAACGAAGAGAGATACGGAACCGCAGGAGCATATTAATAAAACACCATCTATGATAATTCATCATAAAATCGGCGAGGCCACGTAAGCCGATGACAAATGTCCCCCTTTGTACTTATGCGAGTGCGCACAGGAATATTTCACGTCTCTTTTTCTTTTTTTTTTACACGCGCACCGTCTCTTTGTTTTACCACGAGTTTTGAGGAAAAAAATGATAATAATACGACGGAAAAAAAAATAAAAACGAACGCAAAACTAACGTTACGAGCCTATACGCAGGAGAGTGAAGTGACGGAGAGGGAGAGACGTAAGGCCTCTTTCATAACTTATTCAAGAGCGAGCGGCAGCTCACGTTTCGGAAAAGGAAGTCTCTCGCGCTCAGGAGAGCAGCCCCGCGATGTAGACTGGCCGACGCGACCTTGGTAAAGAGTATAGTGCGTCTCTCGCGATCTCTCGTGCAAACGTTCCTTGTGTTGTCGGTGCAGTTTATTTAGTCTTTTTTTTCCCTCGTCTTTTACGAGCGCATATTTTCAGTTTGCAGCCCTTAAGGTTATGGGCTGTTAGGTTTAAGCGACGGCGCTTGGGAATTGTACAAGAATCGAGTGCAAAATCGTTCAGAATGTCGCGTTTGTTATACTCCGCCGACCAAAAAACCTTTGATTTTTCTGACTTTCGAAATCTCAATGACTCGGTTAAGTTAATTATAAATATCGAAAGTTTTGCGCGTTAGGATGAGGGTTACAACGTGTATTGTTCTCTCGTGGCCATAAGTAAGTGGACGTGCTTTTTTTTTTCTTTAACGAAGTTATTTCAGACGCTCTAAATATTATTTGTTTCTTTTGTGGGTATCATTAATGTCAATTTGAATTACAATATCGAGCCTGCGAAATTATGAAAATTTGATTTCGTTAAAATTTTTACATCGTAAAACTTACTTTATAAAAAGAGGTGCGCGTGGTGTTAAGGAAAATACTAAACTTGTGACATAAAATATAATTATGATGTTATTATATTGTAATGCGGTGCTATTGTGACTACATATATGGTATAAAAACAATGGGAAAGGCTGCCGCCTTTGCTCTACTGATTTAATCAACTGTTTCAAAAATGTTTATAAATTATACATTTTACTTTCGTCTTGCGCAATTTGACACGCACCCTAAGGGAGAATTTCCTAATTTAACTTATTACCATGTTAAAAATTATTTTATTTATGTTCTAGTTATAATATACACGTATTGTGACATGTAGAGACATGAAAAATAGCGGTAAGAATCGGTTGCGTTACTGGATCGCGATGTATTTTTAATTTATATGTTTAAGCAGGTGTAGTCGTGTGTAGGCGTATTACTCAGAGGTAAATTGATCCGAAAAAATAAGCAATAACTGCAGGACGACGACGTATATGCAAACTGCAAAAACAATAGCTGTAGATAGCTGTAAGTGATCAATAACATATGCATAATAATAAATAAGATTCAAGGTTAAATGTATAAAAAATGGCATTTTGCATACAGCGTTTTAACGGCCAAAGCAATAGAATACGTTACTTGATAGGCTTCTTCCTTGTCTGCGCAGGAAAATATTTATTTTCCCGTGGATATAATTATTATGTCTTTCTCAATAGCAACCATATAACCTAATGTAATTTGTAGCTTGTTTTCGTACTTTTTTACGCTCAGTCCTTACATTATACCGCGCTTAAGTTACTTCTGACACTAAAATAGAAATTTTGAAGAGTGCGTGAAAGAAAGGTCTTCAACGCTTTATCTAGATCCTATGAATTGGATTGTTGAAGTGCCTATAAGTAGTGAAAACCGACGGAGTTTTTAATAGAAAACTCTTAACATACTGCTAAGTAAAGACTTGAAGAAATTTCTATTTTCACGCTGTTATAACTCCAATAGCTATTTTCGCACTTGGTTTTTGGTGTATTGAAAATACAATACTCAGACTACGCAGAGTGGAGATTGTCTCCGCAGTACTTTCACCTCTAGGTATGCATTATCGAGGTAAAAAAAATAAAGAAATTCATTCTGTTGTTAAATTTATTTTGCGATTAGTATGATTGGTAACATTCAACATAATTTTTTCCAATTCTGTATATTGTTTATATTCCAGAAGAATCTCCAGGCTAGTTCAAACGATACCCTATTAAGATTTACAGACGGCTTAGTACAAAGTATGCAGATCGAAGATTAAAGCTTTACAAATCACTCGCGGAAAAGTAGTTCAACAATAAAGTAGGCCGCAATACACATTTCAGACCGATAAAGCCATTTTGTCAAATGTAGGCGTTGCGAGCTGAGTTATATGCCACGGAAACGAAATAAAAAAAAACAGAAACACGCATCCGATTTATGATTTACTTGGTTTTTATTACTATCGCGGCACGTTATTGCCCGCGAAATGAAAAGTGACTTAAGAGTTTTACAGCGGGAATTAAGTATGCGAGAAGGCATAATTACCGTATACGAAGTATACAGCGCATGTCGTATTTCTCAGCGGTATATATTTAAATACACATGTTAGGGGAGAGGAATTTTTTCGTCGTAAGCCGCTGTTTAGCATAAAGCACATGGTTTTTTTCGAGCTTTGGGACACACGAGTGACACTGCGCCGACTGCGCGCGGCCCCAAACTCGTTTCGTCGTACAAAAAATATGTCCTCATAATTCAAGAAGTCTTTGATAATGGCACGCGCACATAAAACCCATACGTGTCTTATAAAATCAAACGTTCCAGCAGCTAATTGCGTCCTTGCATCATATCAATCACATCGCGCGCTCTTGAAAGCCTATAAACAAAAACACGTCCACCATATATACAGAGTTCCAAAACTTTATCCTCGATTTCTCGAAACGATTTGTCATCCTCATCGTCCACCATCATTATGACGTCATACCTCTCTCGTTCTGCGAAACTCGCCAGTCGCCGATAGTCAGGATATATAATCGACCAGGGGACTAATTAAGATTTTCAAAATTTCAATCGAAATGAAAGAGAACGTATTGACATGGCATATACAAGCGTTGGTATCGGTTGAAATCGACCATTGTTCATTGCGAAGGCACAGTTCTGCAGGTGATCTGTGGCTCCACGCAGCTATAGGGGTGTAATTACATTGTAACACGCGGCACTACAGACTCGATAGGCTGTACATAGTCGAGCACACGTGTGCAGCGGCTGAGGAGGTAAGCGACGCCCATTATTACATGTGTTCAATGCTCACAGGCGTTTCACTATACCGACACTAGAAGCTGACGTAGTTCGCCTTTTTTCTCTCTCTCTCTCTCTCTCTCTCTCTCTCTCTCTCTCTCTCTCTTTCGCCTCAATGTCAAACGCATCGCTGACGCGGCATGTGCGAAAGCGCGGAATCCGGATCCTGGCCGACGCGAATCGCGTGTCTCGTTAAACCGATTAATAGAGCGATCTATTCGGTTCTCCTTTTTTTCCTCTCTCTCTCTCTCTCTCTCTCTCTCTCCTCTTGACTCGTTGCTCATACATGAAAATTAAGTTGTTACGTGCTATGTTGTAATTTGCGGTGATTTTAAATAATGAAATGCTTTAATTTAAACTAATGCTTTGTATGCACGTTCAATTTGCTTAATCTCTTACATCTGCTGGGAAATCTTGGAAAAGAGTTGAGTTTCTAGGGAATCGATTAACGAGGTGTGTGCTTCGAGTGCGTTGGAAATTATTGTGCAGCTCGGGTGAGACGCGTTGAGAGGAAATTCTCTTTTCAATCGTGGTCCAATAGCGTTTTAAATTGTGTCCTAGTACCAATATGTGACCCGATTGATACTAATGGAAGACTTTTATCTAGATTGTTTGAAAAAGTATGATTTTTAATAACAATCATTGAAGTAGATGCTTTTACTCCGATATCATGCTAGGTCATGTATATAGAATGACGTAATAAAGAGGAAAAAACTATTGTGTCATAGGTAATATTGGGTTACCTGAACCTACTATTAGGAGGATCAAAATTCTTTTCAAATTTCAAGGTAGAATATGTGTGTATTTTTAAGGTAAACTGTCATTATCAAAAAAACCATGTGTCTTTAAGAAGGTCTTTTAATTTTTTACTGACTATAATGCGACGAGGTAAGTACCAAAATAAGCATTAGCCGTCATAATTGAGGATCGAGTAACTTTCTCCTTTGCCATATGTCGACTATTCATTCGACTATTATATTTTGTAATAAATCATATTTTTTCAATTTAATTTTAAATGATTAAACCTTTCTGTTTTTTGTACTTGGTCCATATTCCGAACACTTTTTTGTACAAATTCTATTGCGCTATTATAATATTAAATCTAATAATAACATTTATTGCGTTTTCAGATATTTTCCATCCATTAATTTAATGAATTTTAAAATTAGCCAATGAGTAATTCATTTATACTTCATTCGCAGATCTACTTTAAGGATACATTTATTAATAATAACGAATCCTTCAGTAAAGTTTAGCCTTTCGTAAAGCATAACATTGGCTCACTTTAAAATACAGTTATTCTAACAATAACTAGGTTTAAAACGAAATTGAAGGTTCATCACTTTTACCAATGCTCGCGTGAGCATTTCCGTTTTTGCCGAAGCTCGCGAATGCCGGGTAAATATCACTTGCGCATTAACTGCAAAGGATATAACCACCCACCTACAATGGCAGTGCAATTTAGCAAATACACTCTTTCGCGATTTTCCGTAACTCTACATAAAGCTGTTACACATTTTCCCAAGTCCAGTCATTAACAAAGCACACGCACTTACACGTAGATTACCGACATCTGCATGCGCACGACACACACACTCACATAAGGACATCCTTAGGCGATATCGTGATACGCAGGCACTGTACGACATCGTCTGGAATCACAGCGACATTTAAATTTCTAATCCCATCATTACAGAATGAATTGAGAATTGCCATAAAGCGCACTTTTATCGCTTAGATACACGCGCACTTTAATACAATTTGTGGGGATTTCTTTCCGGCAGCTCGCGGCGAGTAACGTGCAGCACTCGCGCGTCCATGAAAAACGTCACGTGCGCCCGTGAAACTCTCTTGCCATCTATAGATGTCTTGTACAGGTATAGTGGATGCTGTATGACGAGTCACGAGCAATCGACATTCTTCGGGTTTCTATACGAGCGTAATCAATTGTGTAACAGGCGTTGCGAACATCCGTTAAACACTGAAATTGACTATGTATTAATCGTGCGTTCGATGTTAGATTATTATGCTTCTTCTTCTTCTTCTTCGCTTTTAATCGGTCGCTAATAGGTGCGCCTTTTTAATGTCGTTACTCGACGCGCTTCCATCACTCGCAAAATTTATGTGTCATTTATACGTTACGGCAATTGCTTCGTGCGTAGTTAACGCGATGACATTGTATTATCGACGGCGGTTTTTTTTTGTTGCTGTTTTTTGTATTTCTTCGCCGGTTTCGACCCTTAAGGTTACACAGCCACTTAGTTTCGCTTTCACGCTCGTGTTTCTATGTGCGAGGATACATTAACATTAATGCCGATTTCTAGGTCTGCGATAAACGAGCGGCCTATTTGAATGTATTTTTAAGTTGGAGTTGTCTCGTCTGCTTTTTATTGTATAAATAGAACAGATTTTTGTAAGTAGAGCAAACAGCGGTTAATTTATTGTAAGGACTTATAATTCGCGTGCAATTTATAATTTTATAAAAAATTTTTGTTGCAAGAAATCAATAAAATTGAATTCATAAAATTTCAGCCAAATATATATTACTCAACATGTTTGGAGAAACCTTGTTGATTCAATACGAGATTAATGTTACTATATTCTTTATATTTATAGTAGTTGAAACGAGAAAATAAAATAATGTAATTACTTTTTATAGCGTTGTAACACTTATTCCGATTTTCAATTCAATTACAAATTTCGAAACCTTATTATAAATGACTAACATTTCTATTTAAGTTTATATGCACACATTATAATGTAATAATATTGTGATTATAAATCACTTAATTAATTATTGTAAGTAATTGCACATTTTCCTACAGATTACAAAATAATTTATCGACCGAATATAAAATATATAGTATAAAATTTAATTTTCGTCCGAGTATCATAATCGATCATCTGCAACATGATTAAAAGCACAAAATTTCTGAGTCACCAAAATTCTACCTTCACCTCCTTCCATTTCACAATGTATCAAGCGCTTAACATACCAAACACTCGAATCACAGCAACTGCACTGCAGCATTTAATAATTTGTGATATTCGTCATCATTCATATGTTTTCATAAGATCTAATAAATAAAATTCCTTCACAACGTAGGCTCGAAAATTGCAGCTTTAATAGCTCGTATAGTAGTTAAAATCTAAAATATAGTAACTACCGTACGTTATCATAACCAGAAATCGTCTATATATGTATTACTCACAAATCGAAGGCTCGCGCGCGCGCACACACGTACACCACATCGTTACCAAACGAGTTTAATTCAGCACTTACTCTTTTTTTTTTCCTTACAACATCGATCGTCGAATCCGTGCGGGTATTACGCGGTTAATTTTCCTTGCAAAAATCAGCGTTTCCATTAATTTAATGGCTCTCCACTCGCGTACACGCAATATCTGACATTGAAAGAAATAATAAAAGGTGAATTAAATCATCCGCACGAGTAGCGCGAATTTACATCTTTATCGTAACGAGGAAAAGGACAATGGATTTATAATCTTCTTGGAATAATGGGTCGAACACGAGTATACGGCGGTACGAGAAAGCGCGTCCAAGTTTCTCACGGAGCCCCGTCGCCAGCCAAATCCTTGATTATACGGTGGAAAGGTGAGTTTCGCGCGTCTCTAGCCTTAACTCAGCCTAATTACAGAGCTTTTTTCAGAGCCGCTATAGACTATCCGCGGCAAGGCAACGAGCGTTTTCCAATAGTCTCTGTCGCTGCGCCAGTCCGTCCCTCCGACACACCGTCGCGCGCGCGCGCTCGAGCTACGGAAGGTTAAGCTGGCGTAAAAGACGAATTAGCCTTAATTTCCTAAATTCAGAAGTAAAGGCCGACATTCGCTGTGAGGCCGCGCCGACGATTGAGGCCCAGAGCTCTATTGAGCAAACGACCACGGATTTTCCCACGAGCCTCGCGGCCATTTTATGCTGCTGCTGCTGCTGCTGCTGTCAGCTGTATCACGCGGATATGAGGGTCCTTTTTTTTCTTCCGAACGACAACAGCTCGGTTGGCTTTGTTCGGTGGTGAATTTCGGGATAAAGGATGTGTCTGCAGTTTTTGTATAATCGAACGTGTTTTAGGACATGAGAATTCGTCGAGTGTCTTGGAGTTGCGTACGTGGCATATTATGCCTTTTCAACATTTCAAATATAGATCGTTCCAAATGATGAAATCTCATTGAAAAGTTTCAGTCGACTCGGATTCACTTGTTTGCTCTGCGGTTCAATAAACTGTACGATTAAGACGTTTAACGGGTGTGAATTGGAAATAAGTAGGACTATTTTCTCGACACTTACATATTATAATAATAAATACACATCTCATGAGGAATGCAGCATTGCTCGCGCGAACAAATAAATCGCAAGGCAGACACTCATTTGTTAGCGATCGAAACCTTTGAACTTGCTATTGCAGGTTCTAACATATATTACCTTCACTGCTAACCGATAATAAAGTCTACTTAAGCTAATAAGAACACGATCGCTCAGCGATTTCTAATCCCTTTCTTTTATTCTAGGCAAAACCGAGCGATACAGTCAATAATACGAGTTCGAGATCGCTAAACTGAACTTGAAATTTATGTTATCACATCTGATTTACACCGAGGGTATACAAAACGCTCAATGCAACGCAATAGGCGCGTGTACAGTGCCGCCTATTGAATGAAATGCGATCTTGAACTACTCGGAGCGAGGAAGGAATGAATCATTGCTTATACGTGTGTGTGCTGCTGCAGCTACAGTGCAGTATGCAGGCGAGAAAGTGTAGTATATCGCGACGCTAATTGATAATACATAATCGAGCCTGATAAATTGCGTCGTCGTGACCGAGCGGCCGTTGCGTTTACGCGCCGGGTATAGATACAGTTGTAAAATCTACGCGCGTTTCGTCGCAGTTATTGAATATATATATTTTATAACAATGACTACGCGAAGGATAATATATAACTTATGCCGTGGTAAAAATTGGCGAAGCGCACTTTTATTCACACAGGAATAAAGGATTGGCTGTTGAGCTGAAAACTAACGTAAGGAAAGTATGTAATTACATCACGATACACATCAACGTAAACAAATGTTTTTCATAGGTAAAAGATAATATTCATATTTCATAAAAATACTTTGGATAACGAATAGGAAGATATTTTGCTTATAGTTTCGTGGGAAGGTGTGCATTGAATATTCTATAAGAAGAAAATTATCATTGTTCATTTAGGCGTTTTTGCGTCCGCGAGTACACACTCTAAACGTTACTTAATTGGGTCAACGGTATAGACTTTTTGTGTGTCACGCAGGGGTTTTTGCGTCGAGCCGCGTGCACTTTGTGAATTAGATATGCTTATGCCCATAATGCAAGCGTCTATAGTATATATCTTAAATTAGATTCTTTTTTCGGCTCTTGAAAAAGATTCGGAAAAAGTTGTTTGTTGTGCACTTGTAATAATGTATACAGAGTTCAATCTATTTTTGTCGGCAAGAGAAATTCATCGTTCATTGTCTATATAGCTGGCTATTACTTCAGAATGCTTTTTTTTCTTCTCACGTTTAATTGTTTATACAGCTATAGCATTGCACCTTCGCGAATCAAATAAATCCCGAGAATACGGTCTACTTTTTAATTCTAAAAATCAAGGTTTCAAAAAAATCATTCATCATTGACCTACTTATCCCTGTTCAACAGACTTCATCGATTGCAATGCGTGTACCATGCAACGAAAAAAATCTTTAATTTAGAATCCAACGGCACATCGAAACCCAAGGAAAATGTAAAGATATAGACGCAGAAAAGCCAGGTGAGATTATCCAATTCTTCGAAACACAATCGATAGTCGCAGCTGATCGGAAGGTATACGACTGCATAGGCTATAGTTCTCGCAACCGATCGCTCGATCGATTTCTCTCACGGCGGCGAGCGGGTCCCTCGGGGATAAAAAAAGAGAAGAGCTGCTGCGTCGTCGATCGAAGGCGAAACGACCGCTGCAGCCTCTGCGAAGGTGCACCGTTTCCAAAACACAACTATACATATACACACGCGCGAAATATATACCAATTGAGCTCCAAATGGATTATACCTCGTATAGCATACCGGCCAGCTTTCCGTAATAAACGCCGGCAATTAACGCCGATGCGTCACCCGACTAAGTTCTATATCTTACTTTACGTCCGTGAGCTGAATCGCCGAGAAGCGGAAGCTCTCGAGAAAACTGTCAGCTTCCGGTCGACGCGCTTGTGTACTCACGATTATAAACTTTTCTCTCTTATACGTTATACGTATCTTTCTATCACACGCGATTTTGCATTAGACACACCGAGGGTGATTATACGCGAGACTGCTGCTGTATAATTGCATCGAAAGCTCGAGTGCGAGTGGCGCTAATGGACTTTTCTTTATCGGACGCTGGCCGCGCGGCGCACAATAGTGTTGTATCTCTCGCGTAATGACGAGGTGATCGGAGCCGTGGACGATTGATGATCCTCTCTTCGTATTATATGTTATTCAACGGATTTTTATCGGACTATGCTTATTTATACGATTCTTTCGTAGCCAATTAAAATGAAACTTTTCAGGGATTAACAAGGAGGATATATCTGATAAGATTATTGCCCTTTCAATGCTAATGATCTGATTTCCTTTTTAATTATAGCGCCAGATTGCGATCTGATAAATTCGAATTTCTACAATAATGGGGCAATGTTTACATCATAAATTTGTGTTGTCGGGGAATGAGCACATCTCCTTGACCTTGGTACACTGTTTTATAAGAAATAATAGAATGTTTATTACAAATTGATTGTTTTCTTTAATGTAAAAATGTATGGTTTGTGCGACATATAATAAAAATAAACGACTTTTCTTAAAACCTAATCATCGGTAGTAATTATAGTTAAACTATAATAAAATTCGATGCACTAAATTAGTAAATAATTATTTCTTAGATGCGAGTATATACGAATAAAAATATGCACATTTGTATTTATGTATTATCTCGATGTTATTTTTAGATGAAACACTTGATCAACAGGTAGATTTTCATGAATTTGCTCGATATATGTGTTTTACTGTGAAAATAGCCGTAATTATAAAGTCATAAAATAACTCGTTAATATCTTAAAAATTAAGTTTCTTGCAAAAGGCCGTCGTCTGGAGAAAAGTGAATGTCAGCTCTGCTCAGTTGCACGAGGCGTTTGAAAGAAATTGCTTACAGGCGAACGTATACACGGGTGACTTTCCTTGTCTGCCAGACACGTTTGACCTAACTTTCAGACAAAAAAAAGGTTCACGAACGATTTGCAGATCGATTCCATTCTTTTTAGAATATAACACGTTCTCGAACGTTCAATTGAATCAAAGCATTGAAACTGGCTTTTATGTCTGGGCAGATATTTAAAATACAAGGTATTTTGGTAAGAAAACTCATCGATCTAATGTAATACTATATTCCAATAAAAAGAATTACATTCGAAATTACTAAATATTCAAGGTTGTTGTTTCCTAAATCCAAAGTATTGGAAATTGTATGAAATTTAGTACAAAATTAATATAGGTAGTAACAATTATGTATGCAAAGTTCTGGATTGATTGGACTACCTCGTTTTTGTAATATTGTCAGTTAGAATTTGCTAATTTATGATACTCCAACATTGGAGTAATAGCGAGGGCATGTGTAAAAAATCTTTCTTCGATTGTTGTAAGAGAAATGAATTTTTTTTTGGAATTTTTGACCACCTAGTGACAGAGTAATGTCATTCTAAATGTCATCGCTTCATCATTTTTCTCGATGACTCCGAGAAGCTCAACCGATGTGATCATCTCGCCTTTTGGTGCTATATTCAAGTATATTGATTGAGGAATGCTTAGATTACAGAAGTATTTGATATATTGCAATGAAAGAATGCATGGATAAGAAGACATTTTTGGAGTTTCATTGTACGTTCGGTTAGATGCACACGAAGGTATATAATTATTGTTGAAAGTGCTCATTTTTTAATTTTATAACATAACATGATAACTGAAATTCAACTTTTCTAATATTTTGATTTTTAATACAGAAAAAGTCGCATATTTTAAGTTATTTATTTTTAAGTTTTGTTTTGACTAACACAGTAGAGTACAACTACCTTAATCGAGTCCCACATAAAAATAATTACTATAACAAAAACCAGACTTGAGTTAAATCATCAGGATATCCCACTGATGTATCTCCAAGGAAAATAATAAACACAGAGCGCGAATAAACTGTAGGTATACATCTATTATTATCTCGTCCGCGCTTTTCCAATGGAAATCGTCCATAGTAAAAAGCGAGCAGTTTAATGGCTCGATCGCGCGAGCTGCAAACTGTAAAAGAGCGCGCATGTATATACAGAGAAGGTGCATGCGATGACGTCAGGTCCGCGCACGCGGCTGCAGGCCGTCGAATCAGCTGATCTCATCTCAGGAAATCACGGCTATGGGGCTCTCTGCCGTCTTAACCGTGACAACCTAATTTCACCGAGCGATGTAGCGCCGCCGTTCCTTTGGCCTCTTTTTCTTTTACCGAGCAGCGCGGGTTTTGCGGAAACCATCGTTATGTCATTCATTATAGGGTATAGATATGCAAATCGGACGACCAATCGAGGGAATCGAGGGAGAAGAAAACTCGATCGGTAATTTTCTATGTGCGAGTAAGAACGAGATCGATTGGACAATGGGAGACTTTTTTGCGAGGGAAAAATTGTATGTGTTTTTGAGCTGGATCTCTAATGTGTTTACTGCTTGGACTGAATAAATTGCACGATTTTTTATGGTTTTCGGGCTGTGATTGTTATCGATTTTTCAAGGTTAAACTGGTGGAAAAATTAATTTGTTTGATAGCCTATTGAAATTTTTAGATCTCGTGGTTACGGGTATTTTGTACATGCATAATTTTGATATTAAGTTATCTGTTATACTACTTTAAAATATTTGTTGGTTGTCTAATAAAACTATTGAAAAAAAAGTATAAGTTTTATTTGGTATATCAATTAAACCGCATGATAATTTATTGAACAGGTTTATAGGAATGGAACGCATGAACGACTTTGGAAAAACCCGCTATTTTTACCTTAAAACGTGTAATTTTCAGCATAACTCTCGAGTAAAGGTGACTTATAAGAGTTCACATTGGTAAATTAGTTTTCCGAGACGGAAAAAAAATCACCAAAATCTTAACTATAAGGACATTTCTTAAAAATTATATACAAGAAATTCTTTTTTATAACTCCATTGAGCGAATAAGATGAATTTTAAATTCATGTTACCTTTAGTGCGTTCCCGGAGGTTTCTACTATAAAATCAAGTACTTCTATATAACGCCGTTTCCTTTAATGGCTGCTGCATTATTTATTTCCGAAAAATAAATAATTAAATGATAAATCGGGCATCGAAAGTAGTTTACAATCAAACAAATTACACATCAAAGAGAAACTGCTCTGCGAGCCTTTCTCTTTCTGAAAATCAAGAGTAAGAGAGAGAGAGAGAGAGAAAGAGAGAGAGAGAGAGAGAGAGAGAGAGGGAGAGAGAGAGAAAAAGGTAAGAAGAGAGAACCGCAGCCAAAAAGATAATCCTTATCGGCCGTGGCATAGTAATAGCTCAGAAGATTTTCACTTTATCAGCGGCTATAGATATGCAGACAGATTAGAATTTTATCCCGATCATTACAAGGAAATATTGGATTGTTTGACTTCCTTTTGTAGATAGAAGCCGGTGGTGGCCCATAAGCAACTTACAGGGTAATGCGATCGCGGTGGGCTTTGTGATTTTTCTCCACCTTTTAATGATCGTATCACGAGATCTGAAAGTGCACCGGCATTACTTCGAATCGTAGCAACAGCAGCAACAGCAGAAACAGCAGCAACAGCAGTAGTAACAGCAGCAACATAGTGGGCCCAATGGTTCGCCGATCTTATCGCTAATGGAGGAATGCCAAGTGGAGTAAAGTTTATAATATTAAGATTGAGTGATATTTAAACTCTAACGAGAGTATTGAATTTCAGAAAAACAATTTCAAAAGACTTTCCCAGTGTAGTGGCTTTTTCACGTGGGGGAAAATTACACTTAATTCTAACCCGCGCGACTTTAATGAAAGCGATAGTTAAGTAGCGGTATATACAAGTGGAAGGATTCATGACTGTGTGCTAGATAACTAATGAGATGTATATACGAGGTGTAAAAACGATTCTGCAGCAGCGTATTCTGTGGAGGGACGCGCGAAGTATAGCGAGAGGAAAGGCGCGGTAATGTGTGGACTGCCCGACTAGATAAGTTGTACTTATATTTACTCGTGTTGCTGAGCGAGACTTTGTACCTTGCTAATCTTACCATCGGTAGAGTTTCACTTGCCGGCGTTCACGCGCTCGCCGTGAGATGGCGCCACTCTGGATGCGAAAGTTTTCGATGGACTGCACAGTGTATCCGGTCGTTATACTCGTAGTCTGCAGTCTTTATACCGTTATGATAATACATTGATATAATGATGCTATTAATTACCCAATTAACGTACGATATATTTTTCCTCAAAATTGAAAACAACTATATTTAAAAGTTGTTATCGTGTAATTCAATCTTAATAATAAATCAATGATCTTTAAAACCGGGAACGAAATTACCATCAAGAAGTATTACATAGAATATCTATTATCAGCAATTTAATTAAAATAAAAGCAGCACTTTTAAAATTAATGGCGATCATAAGCAAGTAGATTACCAGCAAAATTAACAATTTGAAAATCCCATTATCAGAATCTTGTAGACTATATTTATGCAAAAACATGATGTAAAAATTTCTAATTTTATTAACTTTCCATTCGAGTATAGCGAATAATAAAAGCAGTTGTTAACATTTTAAAAGTTTTCATTCTCATAAATATTCTGTAAAAGTTCGATATCGTACATGAATTCTTAATAAACGGAATCCTCTAAACATTGAATTCCACTGTTCTGGTGCTATAATCCGCGATAACAGCCATTCGCCATCGATATACAATTTTTATGATACGAGAATTCAATGGACAAAAGAATGGTCGCCCACGGCACTACATCCTCGAGCGCAGTATCCCGGATGGGAGTTCAATAATGCTTCGTCCAAGAACGCGAAATTGCATCGACACACGCGCTTCCGTTAAACAATCCTATTGCCGTATCCGTTAAAACGAAAAATTGCATTAAAAAAGCGAAGGCCGACCGAGACGCTTTCGCGAAACAATGCCATTATATATTTAAATATTTTCTTCGCAAGGCTAAACTCACGTATACTATTTTTAAATTATATACATTATCGTATACACTCTTGTTATTCACCATATATCATTGATTATTTTTATTAACTAGGAAGTTTGTTACGCTAATGCGTGGGTGCAAGCGTGCGTATATACACAGGTGGAGTCACGTAATTTTCACAAGGATATCGATATATGAGCGACGGTCACGTATAATCGGTATGTCCAATTCGTTTTGGGATAATCAAAGACGTTCGATGATATGGTTCAATTTTGTTGACCCGACGCTAAGGTCGCACTTCTTTACAAGAAATTTCCTATAGGTAGATCGAGCTCAAGGCTTTCGTGATTTTCTCAGCACTTCTTTGCCCATCATACAGTGTGAAAAAATTGAAGCTATCGCTGTGTTGTGCGGGTCCTTTTCTTAAATCATTATTATCTGAATTTTTTCTTGTTCCATTGTAACGCTTGTTTAGTCATACAATAACAATATCATTATATCATCCGTAGATGGAATTACATATATGTGACGAAAAAATGAAGCAATTTATTATTGTATTCCCTATTCCATCAGACCATCAGTCGAAGGTTCAATAAGAAATAGATTTGCCGCATGAAAACAAAAACATATACATATATGTTGGATTCATATTGAGAGTGAATTCCATTTCAATGACTAATTAACTGTTTCAATTTGCAAATAAAGTTTCAGGAAGGTATTCCCGCAGAAGCTAAATAAAAAGAGAAAATCGCGAATGTTTACAAGCTCCCGCAGTTTTTATATTCATCCTCTAAGCAGCATTACTCAATCGGTGTGATTCAGACGATTATCGGTAGGTATTTATTATGTCTGTTAACACGGTCGTAGCAATAAAAAAGGCAGCCGTCGCTGCTTTTGGTTAACACGAGATGTTGGTTGGTTCGTTTCCGGTTTATGGGTTCGCCAATCGATATATATATACATATACACAATAGTTTCGTGTGAGAAGCCGTGCTCAGTTGAAGCGAAATGGTTGCAAAAAAACTTTATTATAGCTCGAAACGCTTTTCCATTGCACATTTTTTAAAACAATTTAATTGCCACCGTAATAGTGTAATCCTAGTGATTATAATAATTATGTAAATTTCAGTTCTAACTGAAATATTGTGACACAAAAATATTCACTGAAAATTGTAACGCCAGTGAAATAGTTTCCTTCTCATTCTTAACTTTTGCAATTGTACGGAGTTTTAATGTCAGAATTGAGAAAAAGAGCAAGACGATTGCGGTCATCTCATTTAAATTTTAAGATCGCGTAATACATTTGAAATGCATTTGTTATAATTTCTGAAATAACCAATCTAGATTATTCAAACTACTTTAATTAAAAAATCAATGCAGGTTTTTGTAGGCAGGATTACACTGACTCGTAATTGAGATTTTGCAAAAATAGATTTTTTTGAATGCTCAAAGGTGGATCTAATTTTTGTATAAAAATTAAAAAATTAATAAAAAAGCAAATAAAAATAAAATAATAAATAAAAATAAAAATAAAAATAAAAATAATAAATAATTTTTTTTAAATGTATAAATAAAACAAAAATATAAAACTTGTCTTTTCAAAAACAGGGTTCTATTTCACGTCAATTATAAGCTATAAAGAAAGAACCTTAGCCTCTAAGATTTGCATCGTTATTTTCAGCACAATGTGCCTACTAAATGTATCTTAGCTTCATTATGATGATTGTTCATCAACTGCCATTTGATGTCATGTTTCACATGCTTATATGTATACATGCACGAAAACTATAATTAAAACTCGAACTGTTTTGTTGAGTATACAATTGATGAAGGCACAACGTCAGCCTTCAAATTTGAATACAAAGCATCAGGATCGTTTCCGGAGAGTAATAACATTTCTAATTTTAATATAACAACATAACTCTTTTGCACGACGCAAATGTTCGTGAATCAGAATTCATTTTTAGTCTTTTTAAGTGTCGATCGCAAAGCAAGTATATAATAATCTCAAGCCGCGAATGCATCGATAATTAAAAAAAACACACGTCTCGTCCAAGAAAAAAAAAAACTCTCCCGCGCATCAAAAAAATTTCTATAGACACACACGCGCCGCGGCAGTGCAAGAACGTTCGAGGCCCTCATTTCTCCAGCATTTAACCAAACGCCCGCCGCGCCACATTACCATAATTGCGATCTTTCTCAATTCACGTACGGCGGCCGAGCTCCTCGTAAAGACGCGCGCATATACACAGAGTGTGTACACAGAGAAAGAGATATAGAGAGACCGAGAGTCGATAGCCGCGTGTAGCATTACATGTATACTACATTGTGCATTTGGCATGCGGGAGAGTCTCTTGAAAAAAGTGAGATCTCTTTTCCTTCACGCACGAGTTGCGCGTTCCCATTTATTCGCGCGTTTATAGCGCTCGCGCCTGCAATAACCGACGTTGCCCTCGCGGTTGTTTCGGTGGCGCGGCTGCTTCTATAAAGCACTTTTGCAGCTCCTCTCTTATACTATATTATGATAATTAGTCCGCATTGGCGCTCGTGGTTGAGTTATTATCGATCGTAAAGCCCCGGCGTGTCCGTGTCTCTACACGAGTGTGTGTGTACGTACCATGATTGTAGATCGGTGCAGCTCCCGTGTAATGGTTGAGCAGCGATGGAAAGCCCGTATCTTTGTTAGCGATTCGCGCGTAGTTGCGAGCTGAGAGTTGGGTACAGGTGCGACACTCGATGCGATCTTTGCATTGGATATACATATATATGTTCTGTGATAGGCTGAATCCTTATGAACTGTGAATTTTAGTCCGATCAAATAGTTCGTATCGCTATGCATTTTCAAACTGGCGTGAATTTATTCTTGCAATGAAAAAAGGAAATAGTGAAACTTACAAGTTGATGATGGATTCGAGCTAAAAATAAATCAATATACCATAATTTAGTGGAAAAAAAAAAACGACAGCATATTTCAGTGTCTCGACCTTCGAATTTGCTATGGAGTATATTCCATATAGAATGGAAGTAGAGACCTGGAGGTGTAATGTTATGTGGCACGGCACGTGTTGTCAATGGAGCGAGTGTTTTTTTTTTCTTCTTTACGTGCGCATAGGTTTTATGTCCGTTTACCGGCTGTTAAACGCCTTTGAGGCTAGTAAAAACCATTGCTGCCGTACCCTTGCTTCTTACAGCTTCTTTTTATATATAGCGATGAATATTTGCAAATGCTCACTTCAGACTTAGTTATATTTATACTCTATTATTCTTTTTCAAAGTATGTTGTTGGTAGCGAAGAATTTGTGTTTTTAGTCAAAATCTATGAAATACTTTGTCTGATTAATTTGTGAACAGTGGAAGTTAATTGAAATTACATTCAAATTAGTTGGCATTTAAAAGTTCAGACTTACTGTATGCTTTAAAATATTGTAGAACTGTATATCATTTATAGTTCATTACTAAAAGTGGTATACGGGCTATGAAAAGCTATTAAAATTTGCGATTCAAAATTTCACATGTATTAAAAAGCTACAAAGTAGGATATAGCGGTTGACGAATTGTTATACTTGCAATTGTGTTTCAATAGTCAATAATAAATCATATCATTTTCCATACATACAATACACGCACACAAAAAAAAACAATATTCATTTTCATTAAAACATATATCATTGTATATTCTAAAACAATAGATTGCGATTCAAATGAAAAACAAACGTATCCCGCAGGGAAATATGCAATAGAAACATCTTTGAAAAACCAGTACGACATTCTGCTTCGCTCAAGAATTTAAATAATCTCATAGCGCGCGATGCCGCGCAGACGTCAAGGACCCTAAAGGCGCGAAAAACAATTTGATCTCGTATATATCGGGAATCGAAAGCAATTAAATCAGCGTTCTATATACGCATAGCATCGCGCGCAGCGTCGATTAACGCACAGGCCAATAGCGCAAAGATTGCTCTGCACAATCGCTCGCCAATCCCCGCTGCATACACGCGATGCGAATTAAACGCAGACCCGTAAGATACATAAATGGCGGTCGATCGATCGACAAGGAAAAACGTATATATATAAAGGTCTGCATTAGAGGGGTATATACGACGTGTCGCGCGTATAATGTGCATGGCTCGAGATCGCGGCGCTCGATGACCGAACGTTTTTCTCACGGTATTGAGGTGCTCGAGAGCTGCTATATAGTATAGAGGACGAAACGCGAGCAGACAAATATGGGAGAAGGGGAAATCCAGTCCCACGCGAGCGCTATATAATTCTATTATTCAGAGGAGGTATTTCCGAGGAACGCGGGTGACAAAAAATATCAAGCTCGGGTTAAGAGGAAGCTTGGCTAACGCGCGGGAGCGAAAATTATTTTATCGCTCTTCGGTTCTTTTTTTGTAATGGAATGGGGATTTTTATTTTGTGAAAATGCATTGTCACGTAGAAATAAGTATTTATTGCGATTTAAATATAAAATATACCGATTTATTTTTATGTGTTTTTGAGCATCGAGTTATCCGGGACACGGATTTAAACTTAACTGTGTGATATATTTTCTAACGACAAATAATATAAACTGTCAATTCTGTATATAAACTCTAGTATCTGAGACGTATTCTAATCGCATGTCTGCTATTTTTAGAAAAATTCATTACAAATTAATACTATTTTAAGGTCAATAACTCAGCGACAATAACAAGTCTGTAGAACTTTTCCAACAATCAAGAGAAAGTGGATAAGCACTTACTGTTTAGTTATAATTTTAAACTCGTTCTAAGCGTTCTTCTACAATCGCGTTTCTTGCGAGCTTTCGCACGAGTCAATTTTTTTTTTAATCTATCGCATAGAACACGCGATGAAAAAAACTAACAGTGGACTTGATACACTTTAATTTGAGATCTATTACATGCAAAGGCCTTCATTGGTATACACAATTTGCATTATTACAAATTGTGAAACTATTTGTGAATGCTTTTAACTCTAACTAAAATAATACTATAGGAACTAATCTGTACTATGGAGTAATATATCGCGGCTTTTTCATAATTTACATAATTGACTAAAAAGGTATTTCGATTAACATTAAAAAGGAAGGATTTTTAAGAATTATATGCAATCTTTTTATTCAAATAATAATTCGTTACTTTATCGACATATCAGTAGTTTTGCATATAATTCCAGTGTAGCTTTAACTTTTATTCGTAAAGATCATTACGTCGAAAAAAGGTATGGTTTGGTTGAAGTTATCAGAAGAAAGTTTGGCTGTAATTTCGAAAATGTAAAAAAATTCTGAAAATTTAATATTATTTCTAGTATAAAAAAATCAATTCTATATTTTTTTTCAGATATATTTACCATTTCATTGTTGAACAAATCAAAGTGAGATAAGAGAAATTTAACACGTACTCTTATGGGGCGCCAAACGGCGCAAAGATTTGATACAAAAAAAGTTACTTATTAAAAGTTACTTATAAAATAAAGAAAAAAGGCACATTAAATAAGTGACTTTTTTTTATATAAAACCTTTGCGTTCCATAAGAGTATGTGAAACGGTAAATAAATTTGAAAAAAATCATGTAATTGTTTTTTATGCTATGAATAACATATTAAATATTCAGAATTTATTGACATTTTCGAAATTACTACCATACGTCCTTAATGCGGTCTAAACTACGCTGGAAAATTTCAGCAAAACACTATATTTTGGAAAGTACCATGTATAATAAGTTCAAAATGTAGGGTTATTTTTATTTGTGCCAGTGTGAAACAATAGTAAAAATATTAAAACTATGAGAAGTGTGCCATAATTCTATTGTCGCTAGTGAAATGCACAGAGTCAGTCGGTTGCGTTTACCAAATACTTGCATGTTATTCAACCTGCCGCAATTGCACGCTTTTCAATTTGAAAGCTTGAATTTACACAGAATTTTATACAGTAAAATTTTGATAATCGTCTAAGAAAAGCTATCAAATTGTTTAAATAAATAGCACCTATTACTAAATTTTTGTGCCAGTATATACCTTAAAAAACATAAGTCGATGTCTAAAATCATTTTACAAATTTTACGCAATTTCCATTTATATCATTAGCGCGAATCCAAAGAATTCGTGAAACATTTTCGATTTCCCCCCGAATTTCAATCCTAGGTCGCACGATACACTTGACATTGCAAGTCGCGCGCGCACAGCTACAAATAAACGACAAAAAAAAAGAGAAGGATTACGCAACTCCGTAATGCGGTGTACCAAGTGTATTACCGACACACTCACACACACACTGTTTTGTTCACTATGTTTGTGTACTTGAACCGAGTTGATTTGCGGTCGCGAGAGCACATGTAGTACGTGGTATACAATACACTCGTGAGACGCGCTTGCGCTTGTTTTTATCTCCTCGGGCGATTATTCGAGTATTGTCGAGCATTACGTACATTACGCTTTTAAACACACAGGTATATAATATAAAGTGCTTTAGACCTGGTGTAATATGCCCGCACGCGTCGCTTATGTATATGGAGTTGACAAGTCCGATGGAGATTAGCGCGTATATAGTGAAAGCGATGTTTGCAATCAGAACGTGAAAACGAGGGGCTGCGTGCGATGCCGCTCGTTTGGAAACGGGGTTGGAAAACGGGGGTACTGGCCTTCTTTTTGCCTTCTTTGGATTTAGCTTGAGCGCGCGACGCGGCTCTTTGGATATGAAGTTGCACCAGGTGCGCGCCTTTGACGAATAAGGAGCTTGCACTCGAAATTTTTTCAAGTGGAAATTCGTTGATTCGATGGTATAGTGCTGTTGGTGCACTAAAATTTTTAGGATAATTTGTGAAGGGAAAAACTTGACGATTCACTCTTAGACGCTTTTATGTACATTTATTTCTTTGATGAATCCAAATGCTTTTTCAGTTTATATAAGTTACTCATGTATAGCGAAGATTTATTCCACCCGAGTTATTTATTTGACATGCTCATTCAATTTATAGTTATTATTATCTAGTTATTTATTCAGTTCATATAGTAATTGATTTCTTTCCTCAACCATTATTTACATTAAGTTTATATAAGCTAACCATAGTCAATCTTAATACGTTATTTACAATAATTAATATATCACAAGTTGAGCTGCATTCAAAATTTCGTATGACACAAAGTGACTCGCGTTATTTAATTATTACCGACCACGAATCAGCATTTATATTATTCATAGACTCTCTCGCTTCTTTTCGCGAGTCATAAATCCTTCAAGCGCATAATGCCCAATATGATTAGCGCCGCGCACTCGAGGCAATTCATCCGTAATAAGTGTATACAAATAAAACACGAGTATATGCCAGAAGAAAAATGATATTTAATATCCGAGCGTAGCGCAAAACCAGAATGAGGCATTAAAAAAAGACAGCCGCGAAAAATTACTGCGTCGCCGCGGCAAAAGCGCATAAATAAAAATGAATTATATATACGAGGAGGGCAGCAGCGAGCGGTGCAGTTAAAAAATGAGGAGCGCGCCGCGAGCTCTTGCGACACATAGCCAAAGCGCGCGCACACGCATCCCCCTTTTTTTTCTCTCTCTCCTCCTCCGTCGCATTTACATTCATCGTGAACGCAGTCGCGGCGAATCGTCGTAAATTCGTTTCCCTCCCGTCGTCTTCGCAATGACCTAAGAATACGCTTACTTAATATTAATTAGAAGCCGCCGCGGTGTATAAGTGTGTCTGCAAAACAAATGCATATATATATGAGAGCTGTTGCTCGAGGGATAGAACGTGACCAGATGAGCTGTAACGCAATGACGCCCCGCGCTCGATTTATTCAACTGCCCTGTTTACTTTCTGCGGATCTTTTTTAGTGGAATATCTCGGGAAAAAATTTAGAAACGAGGAGGTATATATACTTATGTTTGTGGTCGAGTGATTGCAGGTTTCGATGGGCTGATTCATTAGATGAGCTGGTGCAGTTTAATAACTCTCGGGAAGCGGCGGCGTAATTAGTCAGCGATGAATAATATGCGGAAGTTGTGGGGATAATGATAAAAAATTCCGCGAGGCTAATTGCTACGATTGTCGCGGACCTATTAACTACACGGATTCATTGATGAAAATCGCGCGGTGCGATTTATGAATGAAATTATAGGTATTCAAATATCGCGAGCGGATATTGAGCTGTGAATCAGTTAAAGTAATCCTAAATGCTTTTTTTCTCTCTCTCTCTCTCTACTCTTTTAAAAACATAGCCGCGTCCTTTATTCTTCATCCAAGTTGTTTGGGTTTATGCGCAGAAAGGAAACGCGGTTTCTCGTTTCGACTTTAGGCTTGTTCTTTTTCACAATTTCGACTCCGCGAAAGATAAGACAACGAAATAATTTTCCACTTGAATAACACGGACTTTTATCTTTTGTCTTGTCTTCGGCTTCCTCTTTTACGTCAAGCTACCTTCTCGAATTTCTTTTTCATACCTCGACTGTCTTTGTATTATTGGCATTCTTATTTTTATAAGTGACGGATGGATATTACCGAGAGAATGGATTTAAAAGTAAAGTGGAATCGTAAGTAAATATCGCAAAGATATATAGTCAGACGCGCGCCGTACGTGACTCGGTATGAATCTACTTATATATATTTACCATATTATCTCGTGAATAATGGGAGACGCATTCTGAAATTGCTCATTCATTTGCTCAGTAGTGAGATAATACATTTTCTAATGTTACGAGTACGCGTATGATTTAAAAAAAGTATAATATATATAGGCTCATTTCACCTGCAGGCAAAATAAACAGTCCGCCTATGGCCTTTTTTACATTTGCATGTACAAATTTTTAAATTGACAATTAAAAAACTATGTATATCTTGCAAATTAAGTTTCTTAAAATATAATTCAGAAAATTATTGTATAACAAATAGAAGACAAAAATAAATAAAATAAATTTGAAATTGTCAGTTTGATGTGTACGAAAACCCGATTAGTCGTATCGATCAATGTTCCGTCATGGAGATACGATCGCTCGCCGCATCAATTCATAATTTTGACCCAATTTTCCTCGACCTCTCTACAACCGAAAAGTGGGTTAAATGCCTTTTTACATATAAACCAGTTTTATTTTATGAACCTCACAGAAAAAATTGTCATCAAAGTTTCTATATAATATTATTCATAAACTGGCATTACGGAGAAATTCACTTTAGTCTTCCATGCACATAGGATGCACATCGATGTATCTGTATACAAAAAATGCTTAACTCGTTTATTTTTTACAAGCATATAATACAAACGTACGACAACGTTTTTCTCCGCTTCTCCAAAAACTAAAAAAAAAAAGAAAAAAAGAAACATAAACAGAAAGAAAAAGCTACGTCAGCTGTTCAAAAGCAAAAGCAACCGAGTCTTATCGTCCAGATACACACCCATCCGCATCATCGCACCCGCAAAAGCTCTCTCAACCCATCATATGTCATTGCGCACAATACAACCCAACGAAACGCAATCGTTCAAAACGACGCATCAGCCGCGCATGTAAAGCAGCCAGAAGAGAAGAGACAATGGCACGAAACTAACTTTCGATGTTTTCACATTTCAGCGTGAATCTCGGGTGAAGCCTAGAGTGAGCATATGTATATACATAGACCGCACGCATAGACACACACACACATTCCGCACAAGACGTCTTGCTGCGCGGATTACGCAATGGGTGGCGCGGTGTATATACGCGGCCACGTGAGAGCGTCGTTATATTATAATGGCTCAAGGTCCGCTCTGCCTCTGGCAAGTTGAGTGTGCACAAGAGAGCCTAGCAGTCTAGCCTAGAGAGAGAGAGAGAGAGAGAGAGAGAGAGAGAGAGAGAGAAGGTAGTTCCAGATCATCGTGGGACTATCCTCGCGCGATGTCCTCTCCTCTACCACGGGCGCGGTTTGCTTATGTATATCCTCGCGCAAATGCGCGCGCGCGCGATATGTATAACTTATTATATACGCATTTCTCGCGAGCGAACGAGTGGAAGTGTGTGCAGCAGTCTATGTCTGCTGTCGAGGGAAGACGATGACGAGGAAAAACGCGAGGCTTGCGTACGGGTCCTTCGGATTTTCCGACTGTCGCAATGTCGCTGCTGCACTGCGTGTGAAAGGAGTTTTCTTTATTTGTTTTGAAGGGTGCGCGCATGCTCAGCTTTTTCTATGAGTTTGAAATGTTTTTTTTTTCTTGCAGAAAGCTGTTTTTAGGTAGATTACTATGTAGATGCGGTTAATGGAATGTGGACGAAAAACGATTGATTTTTTATCTGCGCGGTATAGTGTAATATTCTTCAGTGTAAAGTGATTACTTCATTTCGCGTTCAAATATAAATAATATAGATGCTTAACGATAACGAGTGCATATTAAGTAGATTAGAAAAATAAGCGATTACGGATTTTCCGTTTCGTTATCCGCGCCTAATCGGTGCATAAATACAACTTGTCCTCATACAGATGTGAATTTACATGAAATGTAGAATGTAATTCAAAACTTGATGTTGGAAATGAATAGTTTTAACACTTATATGAGCTATGAATTTTTTATTACACATTGATGTATTCAATTTAAAAGTTCTATTACTAAATGTAAATTTATGTTTTGTCACTGTAGTTTGATTTAATTATTGCTATGTTACACATAATAATTTAAAATAAGTAATGCCATGAGTATTTCCGATGAGCAGAGAACTTTTGTGATCTTTTATACATTCATACCAAAGACAAAATTTATCATTGTGATCCAACAGGCTTCGCTTACGCACAATCGGCCGAGTCTCGAAAATTCCTTTGAACGTCTTTTGAGAGTTTGTCGACGTGCTGCGATAAGCTGAGCGCGGATCATTTGGAATATAAACGCAAAGAAATAATACTCGTCGACACGCAATGCAGTCCCATTTTTATGTAAAGCATCGGAAGAACAAAATAGCCGGAAAAAGATTATTATGTGAATGAAACAAGCAGACCTGCGTCATTTCTGTTTTTATATAAACTTTCGTACCTTACCAAGACGAAGAATACCATTTGCATATCGTATAACTACTGATGGGATATATCATAACAATAAAAACGCTACAAGTGTTTTTAAGTATATGCAATAACTTTATAAAAATTCAGCACAAAGAAAATTTTGACGATTTTATCATTAACTTTTCTTGAGAAAAATATTTTGAGCCTTAATTTAATTTCGTCTATATCATTATTAGTAAAACTCCCTAAGATTGAACCGAAACCAACTTAAAAAGCCTTATAAACGTCAACGCGAAAGCGTCGTAACTGCATCACGATTCATTCATTCCCATCCATTTCATAGTTCATTCGTAAAAAGAGGCAGAGGCTCGCGTGGCGACGAAAACACTCGCTCGACTCATGCTGCCTATGCTTATATATATACACGGGTGGATCGCCGCGGAGGCGCAACGGAGCCGAACAATTAAAGCGACAAAGTTTCACGAATTTCACGAAACACTCGTTGCGGGAGAAAGAAGTGGACCATAGCGCGTGCAAAGACGAGCGGAGAAAGAAGAGAGAGAGAGAGAGAGAAAAGGCGCGCGCGCGCGCGCGAGAAACAATGGGAGCCTACTTGCAAAGTGTCAATCGTCGCATTTAAGCCTGTATATATACATTGCGGTGGTGCGTACGTCCCCGTTCCTGCGATTTCGCAACACACTTTAAGAAGCCGCGAGCTGCCGCGAGCGTCAAACGCCGCGTACATGCAGAGCAAAACTGTCTTTCTTCCTTGCCTCGCTTGCCCCGTATATATATACTTACACTGCAAAAGAGTATTAACAAAAACAATAAGCGTCTTTGCACATTTGCTTTTTCGAGACTCTTTTCGCCCGAGTATCCTTTTGTTAATTAAGCACAATAATCATATTTCACGAGGAATAAGAAAAGAGCATACGATGAATCAGCTTTGTAATTCCGAGACACGATATGTGTACATCAGGTGTTTTTCGCTCTCTTTTTTTTTCCAGGCATGTCTATGCCGCGTTCTGTCTTTCATATTCGCGCATATGGGTGGTGTTAGCTGAAGACCCGCGATAGAAGGGTCGCGCTTTATTGACTTGCGTGGCTGAAATCCTCTTATCTCGATTCACTGACCTCTGCGTTAGTTATTGCTGTTCGACGGTAAGCGATTGTTGGTGTGTATAAGAACAGGAGCCTTGTTTTGACGAGGAAAAGGAGGAGGGTGTGGAATGTATGTGTTATAGGGGATGGATTGTAGCCCGAGGGTAAAGGAACTTTACATGTATGTTTGTTTCACGTACTCTTCGCGACGGCCAATCGATAATCGCTCGTTACCTACCAGTTTTCGTAATGTATTTTTAACACTATTAAGAATTCAAAAGGGTTGTCGAATGTTTGCGAGTAAGCTACTTATTTTTTTTTTCCACGTCTCCAAATCAAACGTACTTATATAATAACTCATGTTCTAAAAGTAGCATCCGTATACCTTGTGAAACAAGTAAAAGTGTGAGATCTTGTGTATTATTCTTTGATGCCTAAAATAATCGTCAAATTCGAAGGACTTTCGACGCGCCAAGCGGGCGTAAAAATATCCTATTCACAATTAACACCGAAGCTCGACTTAATTTCCTTGCGAAGAACCTCGAAAATTGCGCGGCTAGACGCTCTTTCATCCCGCGACTCGATATGTTTGTAAAAAATATTCTAACTGCATATCCTAATCACGCAACTATGCGCTCATTCACTTTCTAATTCCCTATATATGCGCATAAGAACGTTCAAATTGGGCAAGAGTCGGGTACGTTCAAAAGGGAATATCGCCGACTGTTTGTCGGACGCATTAAAGCCGAGCCGAGTGTTTACGAGGAGGCGAAAAGAGACGAGAATACGAAAATGCGCGGACACGTCCGACCGTAAACATTCAAATCAGGTGCAGCACTTAGGCTTAAAATGTGTTTCAGTGAGTCAAGGTCATATAGCGTGAGGAACATCTCTCTGTCTCTCGCTGATACGAGTCTTGACAGAACTGGATTTCTATACCGGCTTTCGTCACTGCACCGTGTAGAGGAATGAGGGTTTTGGACTTATTGTCGGAGGAAAATATACGGGTGAAATACCGTCATGGAGGATTCGGTGAAATTTTCGAGGTAATTTTCGAGATAGACACGATTCGGCGGTTTTATTTGTAGCCTAACTATAACCTCGACTGCATTGTTTTAATGTTTTTTTCCCTTCCGTAATTAGTTGCGGACGGGTGAACGGAGCGACGCGTTGATTTTGAGAGAATCGCGAATTTTAGTGATGTCACGTGGGAGATGATGCTGAATCGCGTATGCTTTTTTCGTGACCTCAGCTTGGAAGTTTCATTCCCAGGATTACATTTTTCTGGGCTACGTATACTAGCATTTAGTCATTTTTTGATTATAGTGTGGTTATTAAAGGAAGAAGCCGATTTTTTTTGGCGTTAATCGCGAGTCTTTAAATTAAATAGATTGCGGCAAGAGTTTAACAAACGTGTTTCAAGTTCACGTAAGTTGACATACTATAAGTACTTATTATTTTTTCAAGGGAAGTTAAACTTCATCTGATGGTTTCATTGACAATTGAATGATATTGAAAATTTAACGATTACGCGTGTGATATGGATTAAAAACGTTATAGTTCCATTACTGTACTGAAAAAAATATTGGGCTCTAGTTCACCTTTTCAAGTAAAACAAAAGACAAACTGTCGCTCCGATCGTTTGGGCACTGATTCTCTCATGAAGGGGAATGAGTACTCTTTAAACGAGCGATCGCTGCCTTGCGCGACTGAAGCGCCGTTGCCTTTACTGTAGAATAATTTATTTGTATTTTTTATTGTAATTTTTCAATAAATTACGTATTAAATAATATTATGATTATATAACATATGCAACTATTATCATTATATATTTAAATGAACAATATTAAGTAAATCGGCGCATCAGTGTTCCTTACTAATAGGCACAAATGCATTGGTATCGCGGGAAAGTCGCTCGCCACAAAATTTGGGTACTCAGTGCTCGATAAACAGAGAACCGTTGTCGAAACTCACAGTGGCGCCACCGCATAGCGAAAGAGCGGTGTATCATCTAAATTTCTTTCAGTGTAGGACAAGAATTCTTGTAAATAATACTTTTTAAAAATGTATCACTTTAAAAAACAATATGAACTTTGCTAGAGAAGATAAAGCTTTTTCAAAGTGGTTTTTCTCATTCACATTTAAACGTCAATGTGAGTAAATATGAATAGTGCATAAGTTTAGACGTAAATCATGTCATGTATTAATTGAAAAAGCAGTTTTATTGTATAAAAGTATTGAACAGAAATATCTCAACTACAAATAACAGTTGAACGTATCTAAATACCGCTTTTCCAATAGTTGCATAAAAAGATCTATTATAACCTACTTTTAATATAATTCTATTTGTTTTAATTAATAGTATAAAATACCGAAAAGAAACAGTTTTGACTGCAGCAAATAATTTCTAAAATAAGAAACAAGAGCGCGCAAAAAGAGTACAATAAAATCTTGTCTCTACAAATCAATCAAACAACAGAAATACACGTAACAGACAAACAAAGGGAACGAAAATTTAAAAAATATATGTACAACAGCTGAAACCACATTTAAATGTTAATACATTGATTTCACTCGTCATCGACCTATACACAAAATGCAATTTACGAGATTATAATAAAACCATTCAACGGTGCGGCCCACGACGAAAAACCAACAAAAACTAAACGTAAGTCACAGATAATATTGGGCTCGCCGCGAAGGTTACGCACTTAAGCGTCAGAATCGTGCAGTTCTATACGGTAGTGGTTGTCTCGCCCGCGACGCACCGACAATGTTGCGTGGAGCCGAGGAGGAGAGGCCGACGAGTTCCTCTATTCGTCAACGTGGGAATGCTGGGCATCGGATGCGCGTGTGATGCAAGCCGCATAGAGGAGGCCACACGCGCTTCTCGACTCTTTTTTTTTTCTTTTACGCCTCGGCTATATACGATTTGTTCGCTTTTTGCACCTATCTGGCACTTTACAGCACGGCTTAGGTTTCCTCCTTTGTTTAAGTTCCTATATTCATGTTTAGTCGGTGCGTCAGATCGTTGTTTGTTGTTTACCCGCGGAGATCTCGAGGAGATTTGCTGGTATGCGAGTAAACGAGATATTTGGTGGTGAGTCGCGCGATGGTCGATGGAATCTTGTGTTTATGCTTCAAGGGAGTATACGAGATGAAGGTGTTTAGTTCTTAAAGGTTTACGCGGAGATTTGTTTATTACACGCACTGAATCCGAGTATGTAATTAACTTTCGAAGTACGTGGTGTTCTTTTTTTTTATGCGTAATAATAACATTTGCACTGCAATAAAAGCGCTTGGAATATACGCATATTTTTAAAGTATATTTATCATTAAATGCGGGAAAACGAAACCTGAAACATGGTGGTTATGTCGGATGAAATATCGATGAATTTGAGTTAACGATCAAAACAATCGGTAAAGAAAAATATTATTAGTTTCTATTATATACTTGCATATTTTACAGCTTCACTTGTATTATTTACAACATTCTTGTTCGTTTCACGAGCGTTGACCCTGAATTTTTCGAAAAATTTTGGGTATGCTGTAATTTTTGGTTATTAATTTAGTAATGAAACGTTAAGGCTGCGCAGTATAATAGTAACTTGTAATTTCGCATGAGAACGATCATCAAAATCCGTTGTCATGAAGAATAATACAAGTACGTTTCGTGCGTTTAGATGAAATCAAAATTTGAACATAATACGTGAGAAAACTAACGAATTTCAGTGACGCTAAAGATGTACATAATGATATACGATACTTGATACTTTTTTTTAGAAATTCTACAAGTAATTATATATATATATATATATATATATATATACCATCCTTTTTAGGAGATAATGAATAACATCTATAATTGAAGTTTGGTAATTATGCACTGTACAGTAAGACCACCACCGTCTTATATTACCATAACTGGTCGCTTAATTTATTAATAATTGTCAGAAAAACAATCGTAGAAGCGTAGGAAGCACATTGTGCGAGCGATACATTATTTTTCATAGCTAAAATATAATAGCTCCAAGTTTGTTGCTGCTGCGGTCTTTAAGAATTAGCATATAATTAGCTAATTTTATATGCGCCGTTGAACAATAAGTACGCAAACCCTGTTCTATTTTATGGATAGCAAACTTTAAATTTCACTTTTTCGCTTTCCAGCTTAAAATTAAATTTGTATTTTTATAACGACATTGGTTGCTGTCAAGACCTTTTTTAAATTTACCACAAGGTTTGCTTATATGGGTTTGCGTTATCTATAAAAATAGCAATATAAGGTTTTCGGTAAATAACAATATGTTTATTTTTAGTCCCGTCTAGATTTTTTTCTAAAGCATACTTATTGCTGATTAAAGAATCAATATAATTGGCTGTATTAATCGCATTAAACATGATATCGGCATTAATCTTGATGGATTCTCATAATTTACAGATGTACATTGTCCAAACTAAGATATAAATGTAATTTATAACGAATATATTTCGCAGTATAAGCTATCTGACATATAATTATTTTAGTCATTTATGACTTTGATAAAACGGTCATAATTACTTACTTTTTGTAGAAAATTTATAGGGTTTGAAGTATAGAATTAAGTCTTTCGCATATTTTCAATGGTAACAACTTCTACATAAGCACTATTACGACGGATTCAGGTACATTAAGAAGTGCATGTTTATGTACAATTGTTTTTTCGACAACTTTTTACAATCGACATTGACCCTGTTTCCGTCTTACAGCGTTCATCACTCTCGGTGTACATAGGCAAGACACTATAGTCTTGTACAAAGGTGTTCAACATCGCACACAAAAAAGCATGTACGCCTAATATGAGGTATTTCACATGAAGTTAGTCATGGGAATTTTATGATCCTAAATTAAGTCATTGAAAAGCGCTGAAAAAATATTTGCTTTAACCAACTTTTAACTGATTGCAATGAAAATCTTTAGAATTAATTAGTTGTTGTGATCTAAGAAAAAGTAAACTAAATGTTTCTTACTTAAATTAAATTTACATATAAGCTTAAAAGAATCGTTAATAATTAATTAATTTAACGTTCTTGTTTTATTTGAAAAATCCAAAGATCAACCAAGTCGATCAAAATGTTATATCATAATAAAAACTGCTGTAAACTCATGTAAAAACTTAATCTTAACTTAAACTTTGGTGTTTGTTGAGACTATAGAACTGAAGAAATTTAGCAAAACGAAAGGTAGATCCCAAACTTTCTAGCAAATAATGTATTTCACAATTTTCACCGAAGAACAATACTTATTTAAAATGCTCGAGCTCGTTTGACATCTTCGCGAACAGCTGCTAACATAAAACTTCCCACATTCAGCAAACTACAGAGGAAAAATCTCTCTGGTTAAGAAGTACGAATCTTCAGCAAGATCGAGAAGATAGTGTCTAATAATTTGTAACAAAAAATTTGTTCGCACATGTACAAAAAAAACCTTTCCAAAAGTAATTATTTTCTTCGTAAGTTATTTTAACATTTGACAATGATTTTGCAGGAAAAGAATCTCGTATTGTCATCTGACAATATATCGTTTGCATTATTTTCCGCAAAAGAAATACTTGACACATGAACAGCGAACGCGCATCAAATCTAAAAGACAGAAAAGGAAATATGAAAATTTCTGCAAATCATGGATTCGTCATTTTCCTCACAAAAAACCAGCAGTACTCTTCGTTCACACATATGTCTCGCGTAAAAACCCAATACTCGAGAACCGCGATAACCCCGAAAACAAAGGACACGCGCACACAAAAAAACTCCCTCCCGCCCCAACAAAAAAAGCCATCGAGCAGCCAGTACACCTCCACTCATCATCATCTCCCACCCCGAATCCTCAAATTTACGTGACTTGCGCGCACCTCGCGGCATTATACCCCCCCGCATACGACGCATCCATACAGAAGCCCAAGTTGACTCGAAGGCAAGAATATAATATCGTATAAGTGGGGGAGAGAGGCGCGACACAGTTGACGACTCACTACACACACACACACATGCACACGTACACGCGCGCAACGGCGACGGCTGCTGCTGGTGCGATGACAACAGGTGTATAATACACATGCCCTACCTCCCACTCACTTCTTCTTACTAGCGGGCGTGCGACTCTTCTATGGATGACCTCTCCCGACGAGGCGCGCGCGCGTTGTTGTGTCGGTTCGACAAGAAGCGGAGAGGCGCCCGGCCAGGGAATAAATGTATACGTACGGACCCGGCAAGCTTTTAGTTTACAACTACGTACGTCGCGGAGCTAACAAGTTGCGTTAGAGACGAGAGCCGACGGTGCGAGCTCGTCCCATCCTATCCTTTGCGTATAGTGAGTGCGTCCACGAGGAGGTGTATTCGCGGTTCTTTTACTAGCTGATTTTCTGTATAGCTGAATAAATATATAAAGTTCGGGTCTTGTGTATATGGACTGGTTGTGCACTGCGGGTTATCCGAAGATTTTAGGCTTCTGGATACTGTACGAGGAAGAAAGTTTAGCATTGGCATCATCCAGTTGAGAGAGAGAGAAGAGAGGCTTCCATGGAGGTGGTGCACAGGCCGGTCTTCGTGGTCGTTGTCGATCATGCAAGACTGCACTTTGTAAGTGTATCTAGTTGGGTTAATTTTTGTTGAATGATTTGCGGGTGAGGGAGGATTTTTAGGATTGGTGGCCGTTGTTAAACACGATGGGTGAGACTGGTTGTAGAAAACTGAGGCGAGCTCTACTTTTATAAAAGGGTTTATTATGGAATGGTCTTTATAACAGAAACATTTATTTCATACTTTATTCAGTACTATATATTATTTAACTAGTATTAATTATCTTATTTTAATTTCCATACATCTTCCAAATAGAAATCTTTTAAATGGTGAAATTATCTACTTTAGGGGGATACCGAAGTCGCCTGTTTTACCGACATTAAGTTTTTCAAACTTCCTAATTTAATAAATCAACCGATTGATTTGAAACTGTAGGAAATGGTAGAATTTCCGAAAAATAAGGTAATACAGAAGCCAGGGAAAAAAAGAGAAAAGTTTGCAAAACCATGTAGAAATTTCGACGTTGTATGGGTGTGAAATTAAAGTTTTTAGTGACTGTCCGACGACCCCTTAAAGAAATTTTTGATAGTTATTTTTTGTAAAAATTTAATACTTATTACCTAGAATTCGGTTATGTTTATTTTTAAATATATTAATTATAAATTAAATTATTATTGATTTCGCTTTAATGTGTTTGACCATATTATTAAATTTTAGTAGAGATCTTAATTTTTTTATAATTTTAAACAGTAAATATGCTACAATCTATTCAGTAATAAAGTCATTGAAATGTAAACATGATTTTTTAAGGAGTGGCGGTTTTTTCCTTTGTATATTTGACCATTTATGATATTCTGAATGCATATTTATGTATACGCATATCATCATAATACTTGGGCATAAAAGTTTAACATTTACTCAAAGCTTATGAGTATTGAATTCTCGTATGCAGACCTATTATCTTCCTTTTTCTCAAATCTATAAATTAAAAAGACAATTATGTCAGTCGGTAAAAATCATCACTATGATTAACGACGCTGAAGCTAAATCGTTCGCTTAGACTCTCCTGCAATCTCCACTGGCATCACCAGATACCGAAGACAAAACAATCAACGTATTACGGATATTTATGGATTTCGACTGTGAACATAAGAAACATTATTCAAAAACTCACTTTTTCTCGTACGCGGTGAAAAGCCGCAATCTATCCGAAAATCATTAATATTTATAGCAAACTCATTATTAACAATCATAAAATAAAAAGCAAACAAAGAAATCAAGAAATCAGCATCATAAAAGAAGCACAGAGAGCGCGACTATAGGCAGGGACACACGTAGCGCGCTCATAAACGAGAGTGAAATGCAACGGTGAAATATCACTTCCCTTGACATACCTCACATACTCGCCGGCATTAGTTGTCAGTTATATCACAAGTCGCATTAAACCATAACGCATGCGGCCTATATTATATCCATGAAACGAACTCTTACTCTTTCGTCCACCATCGGCAGCCTCAGTTCTCATGCACATTAAATGCGTATATATGAGAGAGACGCGAAAGGGAGGCGAGTTTTGAACGCATCGCGAACTCATTATACGTAACGTACCGCTCGCGACCTTGCGCAGCGAATCTGTTATGAGGATAATGCAAAGGACGCGAAATTCTGCAGTTTCCAGGATAATTCATTTGATACAGCCGGAACGTAGGTGCGCTGATGCATAAAGCACGTAGAATATTTATCCGCGCGCAGGTTTAGCTTATACCGGTGAACAGGAGTCGCGCGACAGAATCCGACGTACGGGTAATCTTAAAAGTCAGGTGTTTTGCGCGTATATTAGGTATAGGATGTAAGCAAAGGACGTATCGGCACGCGATGCCCCAAGAAAATCGCTCTTGTCTACATATATAGGACTTCCTCATTATAGCTCATCTTGTCTCGTGCACATGCGAGTTGCGCTGAACGTCTAACCGCGGTGAAGCGAAATTGCGTAGTGACGTTCTGTCGTGCGGGACTTGGAAGAGCGTCGGTATCAAGTGGATTGTACGCGTCAGCTCTGCCTGACGCTCATTGAATCACGGCTGTACAGTTCTGTCGCTGTGTTCTGTCCGTGTCCGTTTTTCCCAGAAGGCTTTACATTAGCTATTCCACTCGGATGTGTATTATGATGCTATATCAAAATGCAAAGCGGCTCTGTTTAACATTTTATGACGAAGACGGTCATTAAGAGCGACGCTATATGGATATTGAGATTAATTGTGTATATAGCGAGCGATTTCTTCTTTTTTTTTTGCTCGCGAGTCTCCAGATCCTGATGAGCGTGCGACCGCGGTGGTCATCTATGAATGTGCGGCACCGTTTATGAAAATTAATCGTATTTACGTGACCGTTGCACTTGAGCATATACCGGGAATTTCAATATTGATCAATGAATGTTTTTTGTTTTGCTTTATTAAGAATTGTTTATACGGATCTTTCGATCAATTATCCGATTATATTGTAATGCTTATGGGGTAGTAGTGGTTAACTGAATTCTTTAGGATCGCTTTTTTACCGGAATTTTTCGAATGACTCAATACTACGATTTTTCCCGTATGAATAAAAATTAATTATAGTAAATGAAGATAAAGAGAAAAGTTTATTAGTTAGTTATTCTCAAGACGACACAATTGTGTATCTTACAAGTGTCAATTATTTGAGTCTGTGGTAATTATTATAATTCTGTAATTATATTACTTAATACGTAAAATAAGTAATAATAAACCACCTCGTTCACACGAAGTTCGCGCTTAAAAGTAAAAAAAAAGACGTAAAGAAAAGAATAAAATCATGATAAAATAATTTATATGAATATAATATCTACAATAGTAATTTATTACAAGAATTTGTTTTACCTTATACTAAACATTATTTTGAGTTGAGCATAAAACACTGTAACCCAGAGTTCGAACAATCGTCGAAACGCCGGAAATACGCGTGGAGAATGACTGGTATACGCTACTTTCACATGCTCGAGCCACCCTTCCGAATAAAAAAAAAACCATAATCCCTTTGGCCGTGCCACAGTTTTTCCCCGTCGATATCGTGGATAAGCAACTTTTTCCATGACGCCAAACCTCTTATCGCGCCACCCAATCGCACGTAATTAAGGCGCCTACTGGGGTTATAGACCGACTGTTTTCCTCCGTGCGACAATTTTTGTGGCCTATGTAAGTAAAATATTAATCAATCACACGCGCCCGGCAAGTCAAACACGCGCGCAAGTTTATATTATAGCGAAGAAAAATTGAGAAAAAAAAGAGGTATATAACGCAAGTGTTTTTACACCGATTTCTCGAGAGAGTAATTATTCAAATCGATACGAGTACCGGAGTGAATCACCGGAAACGTGAGGAAGATCGTAATTGATTTGTTTTATAATTGCATCGCTCACTGTTATTTTCAACTTTCAGCTCTTTTAATTATTTCTTATTTAATTTTAAATGGATTGATTATTAGTACTGGAACTTTCTTATGTCTCTGTTAATCGTGCTTATTGCTTTTAGATCTTTTTTGTGTTTGGTTTATTGCGCGATTACTCGCAAAAGTTCTGTTATATTTTATAATTTGTTTACTTTTACATTAATATCTATTTTTTCCCAATGTAAATTTTACTATTTATTCATTTCAAACACTTTTAAATGTCATTCGTAGCTTATATTTAATTATCCATGTTAATTTTGTTTATTTTTCATACAAAATAGAAAAAAAAAATTCTATCTGCATCTCGAAGCTCCCGTCATTTTCTTTAAACTCTTTGAACAATCTTTACATTCTATTTCTCTTTTATCCATTGCGTTTTCTCAAGACTTTTGACCTTTACTTAAGTGTGATAATAGTTGCATTATACCTTTTCTCATAAGTTACACAGCAATTGACGCCATTGTTTATCATTTCTGTAGACGTTCACGTATACTCCCTAGTTTTGAGATTTCTTGTATTTTTTAATAACTATAGTGTTCTACGTTAACAAATTTCTCTTCTTAGAAATTCCGGTGTTTCATTTGGCGCTTATCCGTTCAGATCATGTACGTCTTTTTTACTGTACCTCGTGTCTTTTAATAAGCGCCTTTTGATTTAGTACCTTGTTTGCGTCATACCTGCAAATACCTGGTATGTATCCCTTAACCTCGCTTTTTGTTCATTTTACTTTATTTCTTCTTCTTCTTCGTAAATTATGTATTTTTTCAATTAATTACTCTCATATTATCTATATTATAACATCGTAAGCAATGGAAATAATTTTTTATTACTTTATATTTACGTATAGTTGAAGTATATAATATACATCATGTTATAATTATGGTCACTAACACTCTCTGACTTTACTTTAGTTATTATACAAGTATTATTTTCTAATTAAGTAAATATACTTCTTAGTGCAACTTTAAAAATAATATTTATTTCTTTTTAGTAATTATTGTAGTTATTAGGTAGTATATAGCTCATTCCATCATGACTAATCCAAGCTGAATGTAAATTGTATATTATACAGTTGATATTTAAGACCATCTTAACTACTGAATGATCACGATTTACAAATTACAATTAATTCTCATGGGAAAGTTGCTAAAAGAATAAAACCAAAACAATAGCTTTGAATATCTTGATATATATATATTTTTTACTAAAACAGATGACAAATGTTTTCAGGTAACCGCAGCGCTACTTCTGCTCCTCGCCATAAACAGCGTCTCTTGCCAATTGGATCTACCTCCGCTGCGAGACGACGACAGGTACGACCGTTACGATGGCAGAAGACCACAGGTAGACGACAGGAGGCAGCAGCCCTTCGACGATAGGAGGCAACCCTTCGACGACAGGCGACAACAACAACCCTTCGACGACAGGAGACAGTCCTTTGACGACAGGAGACAGCCGGTCGACGATAGGAGGCAGCCCTTCGGCGACAGCCGCTTCGACAATAGACGACCAACGCAGGAGCCGCCGCTTAGGGACGACAGGTTCGACCAGAACAATAGGCGACCCCAGGAAGTCGACTTCAGAAATCTCCTGGCGAGCCTCGACTTCATCGGCACACAGAGATGCAGCAACAACGTCGCGGCTCAGTGGGATTACGAGACCAACGTCAACGAACTCACTCAAGTACAAGCGGTAAGAGAACTGTGTATTATTCATCGATTCGGGACTATGTTTTCATATACTTAATGCTATAACGGTAGGGCGTCGCGGGCGTGAAAACGATAAATCTTTATATCGATCGACCCGAATATCCGCGAACGCACATACGTATTTCCGTCCTCGTTAAGGTATACTGTGTATACGAGCTTGTACTTTTCGTGAAAAAGGGAGAGCCGCCGATGATGTTTTATTTCGTAATTGCGTCGCGAGTTTGATGAGCGTATTTTGCTTTTTGGAAGCACGCATGCGATTGATTCGACACGCACTCGTTCCGCGGTAGTAATTATACGGTGTTCGATCTGATTTCGCGACAAGTTTCAGAGTCGCTCTTTTAGCGTGACCGTACTCAATGGAATTCGGTTGTAAAATTGACGCGGAGACTTGGGCGGTATGGAAAACATTTTTATGGTGGCCACGGGATTAGAATGCTCATTGTGGTCTATTATTATTGTTGTTCGTAGGAAATCGCAACAGTAATACGTATATATGGATAAGGACATTCCGTTAGGGAATGCGTGGTATTAACGAACGAAAAAGGTATTAGAATAGATTAGATCGTAAAAATGTAGTGTACTTTGTTGTTTTTCGTGCACTATCATTGCGAATGGAATTGCCTTTCTAAGCTGTTAACTTCGTTCGTGGATTTCGAAGGTATAAGTTTTGGCTGTATTTTAAGAAAATTTTCGTCATTGCCAAAATCTAAGAAACAATTACAGTTAAATTTACTTTTTTTACTACCAAAAAATGTGTGTATGTATAAATATCCCTTAATAATACAAGATACACTGTTTTAAAGAATGAATAATACCGAAACTCTTATATCCACTTAATGATTACGCGCGTCGAGCTTAAGGCAAAGCTTGAGAAAATCCACATACACTTCCAATTAAATCTCAGCGACTCGACCAAGCAATATTCGCCAACGTCAGCTCATAAACTCCCGCATCGCGCGCATACATCTCATGAAAATTCGCAGAAAGCGCGTACATGCACGCGCAGACATCCTTCCCCGTCTATTACAGTAAGCGATTATCGAAGCATCCGACATATTAATTGTGCGAAAAGAACGTCGGGGCCGAAAGGCGGGAGAGGGGGACAGGAAAAAAAATGAAGAAGAAACGAAACCATCTCGAAATGGAGAGGAGTGTGGTAAAAAAGGCCTCGACCCGAACGATCCTCCTCTTGCCCTCCCCCCCCCCTCTCGTGGTTCTCGCGCGAATTTCCCTGAGACAAGAGAGCTGTGCACAGACAGTGGCTGCAGAAGCAAAGAGGGACGAACGGACGCCTCTTACGGGAAATGTTCCCAGGCTGCGATGCCATTGTTTTATCGCCTCCTACGATTGAGCAACTTCGGAGACGCATTAAGTATCGTCGCTGCTGACGCTAAGCGCACGACAGCCGGTCACTACTCTATCCCCTTCATTTTAAATGCCGGCTTACGGATATATACAACGGACTGTCGTACGGTATATATCCTATATACACGCCAGAGGCCGGTTTTCTGGAATTTCATTCAAGTTCGTTTGTTTCTTCCCTATTTTTTTTCCTTCTGTAGGGGAAGGTGGGGCGTCACGGGCACCCTAACTTTAATTTAAGATTGTATTAAAAATCGATAGATTCGAATTATAAAAAAAATTACAATAAGTAAATAATACTATTAAGAAACAGGATTGACCACAAAAATATTATATCGAGAGGTATTTTTTAATATAAAATTGAAAAATTAAAGCGCTCAGAAATGCTCTATGTGCCCCACTAGTGGGGCATAGGTGGCAGGAGGGTGGGGCACGAGTAGCATGGGCTATAATGGATAATGTGAGCTTACAATTATTGTTGCGTGCGATACCGCCTTTCTGCCTCGTGCAGCGAGGCTTCTTGAAAG